>JADBJO010035613.1:5000-12038 GCA_016801955.1 Conus betulinus | reverse complement strand
AATGGCGACGCAAACATAAATTGGCAGTCGCAAGTTCGGCTACAAACGGGTTGACTTGTGACAAAAAAAAAATAGGACAAACGCAAACACTTCAACGGCAACACCAACCACACCACCCCAACCCCAAACACCCACACCCCCAAACCACACACCACAACACAACACGAGAGAGATTACCAGACTACCAACAAACACACAGATATTAGAGCATCTCCGTAGCCAGACACACGTACCAACTGTTCAAATCTGACCTAGCATGGGAAAACCGAGGGAGTTTTCTGTTGTTGATAAAGTTGAGAAAAAAACGTTGCGAAAAAGAAGAAAGAAAGAATGAAAAAAGAATGAAGGAAAGAAAGAAGAACGAAGGAAAGAAAGAAAGAACGACGGAAAGAACTAAGGAAAAAAGAAAGAAAGAAGAAAGAAGAAAGAAAGAAAGAAAGAAAGAAAGAAGAAAGAAAGAAAGAACGAAGGAAAGAAAGAAAGAACGACGAAAGAACGAAGGAAAAAAAAAGAAAGAAGAAAGAAGGAAAAGAAGAAAGAGAAAGCCGAAGGAAAGAAAGAAAGAACGAAGGAAAGAAAGAAAGAAAGAAGAAAGAAAGAAAGAAAGAAAGAAGGAAAGAAGAACGAAGAAAGAGAAAGAAAGAAAGAAGAAAGAAAGAAAGAAAGAAGGAAAGAAGAAAGAAAGAAGAAAGAAAGAAACGAAAGAAAGAAAGAAAGAAAGAAAGAACGAAGGAAAGAAAGAAGAACGAAGGAAGAAAGAAAGAAAGAAGGAAAGAAAGAAAGAAAGAAAGAAAGAAAGAAAGAAAGAAAGAAAGAAACGAACAGGAAAGAAAGAAATAACGAAGAAATAACGAAGGAAAGAAAGAACAACAGAAAGAAAGAAAGAAAAGAAGGAAAGAAAAAAGGAAAAAAGAAAGAAAGAAAGATGGATATAGAAGAACTAAAGAAAGAAAACAAGGGAAGAAAGAAAGAGAAAAAAAAAAGAAAGCAAGAAACGTGAAAGAGCATTCCATGTGTGTGCACACACAAACCTACTCATTTTCCTTAGGCTCAAGTTTCATGAACCACACGCAACCTAGGCATGCCCCCACCCCCACCTCTCCTTCCTCCTTTCAAACAAACAGACGTATAGGTACAAAAAAAAAAGAAAAGACAAAAGACAAATAGGTAAGGAAAATAAACGTCGGAAACACTTGTCTCTACCTGCATCCATTCAAACTTGGAGCGCGAGGAGTTTGCACACACCACTGTTGAAAGCTGTATTTAGGTAATAATATTTCATTGGAATCCTGTAACAATATACCCCCCCCCCCCCCCCCCCCCCACCTCGCCTCCCCCCTTGTGCAGTTCCCTGTCTCACTATACTATCTCTCTCGATTCTAGAGATGTACTCATTCTCTCTCTCTCTCTCTCTCTCTCTCTCTCTCTCTCCTCTCTCTCTCTCTCTCTCTCTTTGTGTGTGTGTGTGTGTGTGTGTGTGTTTGGTGTGTGTGAGAGAGAGAGAGAGAGAGAAAGAGAGAGATAGAGAGGAGAGAGAGAGATAGAGTGTGTGTGTGTGTTGTGTGTGTTTTGCTGTCTACAGCTGTGCTATATATCAGCGCCCTGAATCGCACGCCAATGAAGCCCTCCGACAGAAGACTTTATTAGATTACCCTATTCCCAAAGCGGACCTGCCCCTTCCCTCCCCTTCCCCACCCCCCCCCCCCATCCCCCATCCATCCCATCCTCCATCCCACCTCTTCTATTATCCTTTCCCCTCCACGTCCCCCCTCCCCCCCCTCCCCTCATATCATCCCACCCCTCCAGTCCCTCCCCCCCCCCCCCCCCCCCCCCCCCCCCCACCTGCCCCCAGCACTTCAGATAAGTTCTGACCCCTTCGCTTCGTCTGCATCAAGCCGCGATGTATTTTGTGTGACCACACGCAAACCACTTAGGATTATCTCCCTTCTGCGTCCACCGTCGCCTTTTTTTTCTGTACCAATTACCCCCCCCCCCCCCCCCCCCCCCCCCCCGTGGCCACGGTCCTGCCGTCCATGAGCAAAGAGAGAGGAAGAAGAAGAAGAGGTTATCTGGAATTAATCCCATGAGTGCGATGAGAGAGAGGCAGGGTCTCCACCTGTGTGTGTATGTATGTGTGTGTGTGTGAGGTGTGTGGGGGGGGAGGTGGGAGGGGGGAGGGGAGGGGGGGCGCGTGTGTGTGAGTATGTGTGTGTGAGTGTGCTTGTGTGTCTTGTGTGTGTGTATTAAAATATGCGCGTGTTTATGTGTGTGTGGTGTGTGTGCGCGCGCGCGCGCGCGCACGGTCGTGTGTATGTGTGTGTGTGTGGTGTGTGCGCGCGCGCATGCGTGCGTGTATGCTTGCGCACGTGCGTGCGTATATGCTTGCGCATGCGCGCGCACGTGTGTGTGTATGTATGTGTGCATGCGTGCGTCCGTGTGCGTGTGTGCGTGCGTTTGCGTGCGTGTGTGTGTGTGCGCGCGCGCGCGCGTGCTACGGGAAAACTAACGTCTGCACCTAATTTGTTTTCATCTTTGACTTGTATCCCTTTCAGACAACATTCTTCATGTTCATGAGCGGGTTTAAAGGGAAAAACAGTACATTGCACACTTCATTCAACTCCATTCCTGTTTGTCCTCTCCGTTTCCTTTATCCAGGAATACTATCATAATGTATGGGGCTGCTCCGCGAGTCCTCCAACTCCGTGACCTTCTGTCCGACTGCAGAGAAAGGGAGGCGACTCTGGCTTCACCTGGGGGGACGGGGAGGTAACGGGCAGCAGGGAGAGGAGTGTTCGTTGTGCTTCACGTGCCGTGATTAGGTTATTTTTGGTTTTTTTTTTTTTTTTTTTTTTTTTTGGGGGTGGGGGGGGGGGGGGGGGGAGGTGGTGGAGGTGGGGTTTGTGTGTGTGTGTGTGTTTTTAAGAGGGGTCATGCCCTGCTCTTCAATCCGTTTATTTATGTGGCAGTTCATGTTGTGTTCCAGTGGGGGGAAGTTGCGTGGGGGGAGGAGGGGAGGCGGGTGTGGATGGTGGTGGTGGTGGTGGTGGTGGTGATGGAAGAGAGATGGGGGTTAGAGGTGGAGCGGAGCGGGAAGGACCCTCACGTGTGTTTTGTTTTGTTTGTTTTTGTTGTTGTTGTTGTAGTAGTTGTTTTTTGCTGAAACAAAGTTGCAGTCATGTTTGTGTATGTATGTATGTATGTATGTATGTATGTATGTATGTATGTATGTATGTATGGCATATATATATATATATATATATATATATATATATATATATATATATATGTGTGTGTGTGTGTGTGTGTGTGTGTGTGTGTGTGTGTGTGTGTGTGTGTGTGTGTGTGTGTTAGTTCTTCAATTTAACGTCTGTTCACTTAAAGTGATATTAGACAAAAGAATGCAGAAATGAGTGAATGAGAGAAATGGAAAGTGTATGCAAAATGCTAGTATAGGCCTACGTACGAATGTGTGTGTGTGTGTGTGTGTGTGTGTGTGTGTGTGTGTGTGTGTGTGTGTGTGTGTGTGTGCGCGCGCGCGCGCGCGCGCGCGTGTGTGTGTGTGTGTGACTTTGACAATAGAAAAGAAAAATACAAATGTAAAAAAGGCGTGAAATTCTGGAAAATGCATTGGGAATCTTTTTGTCGGAAGTTGGAGAGAGATGAGTTAAAATAGGAACAGTTAAAAAGAAAATGCAGAGTATTGAAACTGTCGACTGCTCCACAAGCGCATTGTAAATTTCTGTGGAATTTTGTACGAAGAGCGTTAACTTTAAGCCTATAAAAGAGAGATTTCCAGTTTCCGAAATTTGTGTACATGTACATACGTCTTTGTATACAGTTTACGAATTTGATGGACGAGTTAGATGGACGAGTAGATTTCTGAGTTTTGAACAGCAACTCTCAGTGAAGAATCTTGTGCATGTATTTTAAAGAGTACTGAATCTTTATACAGGTTATAAAAAGACTCAAAAGAGACTCTTTTTAAGAGTCCATAGGCTTCGTGAAGACTCCAAGGTATTTTGATATAGACAGATTTTCAGAGTTTTTGGATCCCATACGGGCAGTTCTGTCTGCCCATTCATTTCCTACAATCCCACAGTGTGACGGAATCCAGCAAAAGTCCACTGTTATCCCTCTAGATGTAAGGAAATGGATCAGAATTTTTAGTTCGGTGATAATCTCGGCGCGATTGGTAGCAGCAATAGATTCCATTGCTTGAAGAACAGATTTGGAATCAACACAAAAAAGTATTCTAGAAAAATCACGTGGAATGTCAATAATATAATGCAGAGCCATTAGAATTGCTATCAGTTCAGCCGTAAAGACAGAAAACCCCCTTTCCAAGATGAAAAGATTTATCTGCTTTCAAAGCAGGAATAACAAAGCCGGAACCAGCATTGCCATTTAATAGGGATCCGTCTGTATAAACTTTTAAGTGATTAGGATAACTATCGTCAATATGTGACTTGGCCTAAGACGTTATTATTAACATTCTCTTTTGCAAATCAGTGTATTTATAATCAAACCTTGCCGGGATGAGTTCCCAATTAGGAATGGGACTCAGGGATAAACGTGGGGCAATGGTTTTGTGATCAATTTTGGCTGATTTCAAACAGGTTTGAGGAGTACGTAAGGATGGTTTTATTTGATCGTATTGTTTTTGCGCGTTTTTGGAAAATCTAAATCAGATCGCATGTCAAGTTCATCCTCATTTGAGTTCTGAACAGTAGAACATCTTAGAATGTATTTAGCACAGGCTAATTTTCGATAAGCATCCAGGGGCAAAAACCAGCTTCATGATATGTCCCTAAAATGGAAGCGTAAAGGGGAACTCCCAGGGCTATTCTGTATGCCTTGCAATCTGTGCTTTGTAACTTTTTTAAAAAGATACTTAGGAGCTGAAAAATATACTTCCTGTGCATATGAAATCCTTGTCCTGACCAGAGAATTTGATAAATGAATTAAAGCACGTATCCTGTCCCCAACTCTGGTAGCTCACTCACAACTTTAAGAAGATTAAGAGCTTTCCTTGCTTGAGTTACGATATATTCAATATGTGTATTCCATGATAATTTTGAAGTAAGATGTACACCTAAAAACTTTATGCAAGATGTGTAGGTAAGTACAAGTGTCATCCATCTTAAAAGTAGGGAGATCATGAAAACCACCACCAGCGTCAAAAAGCATCATATGAGATTTCTCAGCAGACAGACATAACCCATTCTCAAACATAAATCTAGCGATACTGTCTAAGTCTCTTTGATATAATTTTTTTTCATGTATGTAATTGACCTTAAAGTGTGTTTCTTTTTTAAAGTAACATTCATCCTCTCTTGCTGGAATATGTATTTCCTATTTTTGTTTTAATTGTTCTGTTAGCCAGAAAATCTTTGAAGTAATCATAAATGTGACCATAAATGTGTGTGTGTGTGTGTCTGCGTGCGTGCGTGCGTGCGCGCGCCGCGCGCGCGCGCGCGCACGCGCGTTGTGTGTGTGTGTATGTGTGTGTGTGTGTGTGTGTGTGTGTGTGTGTGTGTGTGTGTGTGTGTGTGTGTGTGTGTGTGGAGTGAGGGAGAGAGACAGACAGACAGACAGACAGGTAGGCAAATAAACAAAGAGAGAAAGGTAGAGAGCGGAAGGGACACAGGCAGACAGACAGACAGACAGAAAGACAGACAGAGCGACAGACAGACACAGAGAGACAGACAGACAGAGAGAGATTATGTCACTTTGAAATTGTAGTGTCATTGCCTAAAGGTCTTGTGACATGTGGGGAGGGGTGTAACCCCCCCCCCCCCCCCCCCCGAAAAAAAATACCATCAAATATAAATGTTTGACAAACTTAGGAGAAGAGGGGGGAGGGGGAGTACTTGTAAGTAATATCAATCATACTGCAGACAGATGGAACTGTCTAAGCAATAATAAACAAAGCCACACCAGCGCTGCCGGCGTGTGTACAGCACGCTCATTTAAGCGTAGAGAAAAACGACCACAATTCTAACTTGAGAATACCCCTGCCCATCTGGAAAACTATAGGGGAAACAACTCCAATCGTCCTTTCCAAAATAACGCACACTTTCGTCCCTTTATCTTTTTCTTTCATTCTTTCTTTCTGTCCGTCTGTCTTTCTGTCTTTTCTTATTTGTTTTTTTTTTTTTTTTTTAACTTACTTTTCATGTCTCCATGATAAATCTTGCAGTAGACCATATAAGTATTACATTTTCTGATGACAGTGTGTCAGAGGCGGTTTTTTTTCTTTGTAATCAAGATTAAAAAGTGGAGACAAATCAGCCGCCGTGGCGAAGTGGTTAGCGTCGCGGACACCCGGCTGGGTGGTCGCGGTTTCGATTCTCATCAGAGTCATGTGGGATTTTCTGCCCCGACCGGCTCCTACCCAGAGTTGAGTTTGCCGCGGACTCAGTTGTGAAGACTGGGACCACACAGTCGAGTTTCATCCACTTAATGGTTGCGTCTCTCTCAAATTTTCTGATCAACACTGCAGGTGTCTGTATCTCTCGGGCCTGGTATACGTGAGGATATATCATGAAAGGAAGAGTATAGCAGAGCCCTGTCATGCAGTCTCAAACCGAAATGGAAATCCGTAGCATCATCTTCCTCATCCTCATTCTCATCAATCAGCATAAAAAAAAGTCTCAAATTCTGTGGCCCTTCATGCCCTGCTGTCATGGTGACCTCAGTTTCGGTGTCCTCTCCACGTCTGTGGCCTTGGTTTGGGTCCGTCAGGGTCACCGGTATCGGCGGGTCCATGGGGGCTGTCGTTGGACGGACGACGCCCGCCGGAGGCTGAGCTCACTCACGCCGGCTCCGCGACTAAGCAATTATTGTCGTCAGTATGGGGCTTAGTAGGTGGTGTCTTGCGATTGTGGGGTCAGAACAAGTACCACTGAACACCACCGAAGTGTGACTCGGCAGCAGTGCACTGTCTCCTCCGGTGGGTTGCCTCTTCACGACTTGATATTGACTGCTCCCTGTGGGCTGCCGGTGCCGAGGCTGCGGCGGGACTGACCGGGCTGTGGC
>JADBJO010035612.1:0-7500 GCA_016801955.1 Conus betulinus | reverse complement strand
ACCGTTTTGGCCACACATAATGCCGGGCCTCTGGAGGTGGGGGTGGGGGTGGGGGGGCCTTGGGGGGGGGGAGGGGTTGGTGTGTGGGGTGGAGGGGTAGGGGGTTGGTGGTGGTGGTGGTGGGTGGTGGGGGGGGGGGAGGGGGGGGGGTGGGGGGGGGTAGCGAGAATCGTCACGATCGGAGGCCAGTCATGAGATTGGTGGACTTTCAGGGGGAGCGGAACACCACTTCACTATTATCCCTACGACTCGCGCCACATCCCTATATCCGTTTGTCTCGTATGGCAATGCAGCGACTGCTGTCCAGCGGACCACATTGCATCAGTGTTGGTGTTCATGGGGCTGCCAGGTCTTATGCCTTGTCTGTGTTGGATGCAGGCAATTCCAGGCTTGTGGTTGCAGGCTGGCATGTGTACACACGTGTGGGCACAATGGGCAGAAACAACCTTAATGTGATGAGCATTTGGCCGTTACCAGTCTATTATCATCTTCTTTTCCAGTTTCAGTGTCAATACAGTAAACCCACCTCTAAATCAAAACACACACACACACACACACACACACACACACACACACACACACACAAACGAGTAAAACTGATTTAGAAGATACTTTCTCTGTAAAACTCTAAATTATTTCGGAGGGGAAAATATCCGGTATTTTCGAGCTCTGTTCATGAACATTCTGTATTTTACGAAACAGCTCTATAATGTGTACCTTCACTTCATTATTCATCTCAATTTCACACAATCAGCCACTGGACGTCCATCTCAAGCACCCTAGTCTTTGTGGGACGTCCTGTTCCTGACCAGCTGTCACCCCAAAGCGGTTCATAATGACCAGGGCTCATGCTGGTAGCACGCAGTCAAACCCTTTGCAATGGATGCATCTCTGGATATGTGTCGATCAAATTTCATATGAAAACTACAAATGTCTGTATCTCTTAAACCCGGTGAATAACCTCACGAGGCTCTGTGTGGAATTTGAAACGTAAAAACGTAGAGAACACTCCTGTGTCAACAGGCCAAAAGTGGAACTCTGGCATATAATTCGGCATTCGTTACGGCGGTTCGTTCATGTTCAATCATAATCATTTTGTGTGTTCGCTTTACTGTCATAAGTATCAGCACAGGGCATGAGGATTTCTATGGGACAGACTCGGTGACCTGATAACAAACAGATACCCCTCTCAATCAGTGCTGGATGTGTGACGAAGCAATCATTGACAGTAGGGGTTTACGTAAGCAGTGTGTGGAGAAACGTAAGTTGGTTAATTCAAACAGGCAGCACTGTACACCACTGTAGTAACTCAGTGCACAAATGCGTTAAACCTGCACGAGGGATTCATTAAAACCGGAGGAGTCTTCCACGTAGTGGCACCCTGCTGGAGAGAAATTGCTGTCTTTAAAAACTTGTGAATCTTTTAAAGAACACTGTGATTACTTGTGCCGAGTGTGTGGTCAGAGAAGATAGAAAACGTTTTTAGGGTCAGTTCGCCTTTGGTGGTAATTTGTTACAAATGACGTGAATCAGCTTGTTAATACCTACTTTCACAACACTCTTCAATATTGCATACAGAGTTACATTATAGAAGCATGTTAGCATCAAGGCCAGTACTGGCTGCTTCTCCTGGAAGAAGACCCACTACCTCTCAGATGAATGGGGTGTTAAGCTGTTAGATCTGGGGGGTACACAACTGCTTTCCTTTGAATAACAGCTGTAGTCCTCTCTTGCTAAGAATGATTTTTTCCCCCAGCAGAAATTTTTTTATTGGTGCCATCCCCAGTTGATCACATATGTTTTACCACTTTTTTACAAGGAAACCTTTATCATTCTTAACGAAACACGACCACTGAAAACAAGGGAACAACACAGTGCGTGCGTTCATTCACATTACAATTGCTTTCCCTACTGTGTCAATTCCATTTCTTTTATCATGGTTAAAAAAAAAAAGCATTTATAGCGTTTTCCTTGTAAATAACATTTTCCAAGTAATGATACTTGCTTTCCCAGTACAACAAGGGGAAAACCATTTATATCCCAAGCAAAATAATAAGGAAAACTATTGTCCTCGAGAATCATAACTGTTTTCCTGTGGGGAAAAAAAAATCTGTCATCATCTTTGGATAATAGCGTTCTCCTGTAGCGTCCAAGGAGAGAGGCATAACATTTTGGGTGCAAAGGGCGTAGTGCAGATCAGGATCTGAGTTATTGCTCCAGGACCCTTTCTTCCTCAGTGAAGGTCTGCATTCAGCTGACGGCCCTTTTAGTTTGAAGAATTGTAATTTAGTGGCTCCAAAAAACCTTCAGGCTCAAAGATTGAAAGGAGAGAGAGAGAGAGAGAGAGAGAGAGAGAGAGGGAGAGGAGAGAGAGAGGAGAGAGAGAGAGAGAAAGAAAGACAGACAGACAGACAGAAAAGGAAAAAAAAAAAAAAAAAAGAGGATGGAGATATAGAGGTAAGAAGGAAGGGTGGTAGAAAGGTGGCAAGCAATCAATCAACGGAAAACAGAGGAAGGATGGACATTTTAAATCTTTTATTTTTTTTATTACCGTAGTAAGTACTCATGTCTATAGCTTTACAAGTAATCTCTCTTTCACACACACACACACACACACACACACGTGCGCACACGCACGCACACACAACACACACACACACACACACACACACACACACAACACACACACACACGTGCGCACACGCATGCACAACACCACACCACACACACACACACACACACACACACACGCGCGCGCGCACACCCATGAATTCGGACATACCATGTTTGCACATGCAAGTGTTTGCACACTATAGAGCAAGAATTATAGTACATGAGAGAGAGAGAGAGCATGGCGTACATGCAGACAGAGTTATTTGCTTGCTACCAATGTGCCGACAATGACTTGTCACGGAGACAGATATCATTTACCCACACAAACACCATGAACACACAGGCGATGGGCATCTCAATCACGTTTTCCTTACCATAGTGCCGGGCCCCTGGAGGGTGTTTGGCGGGAAATCTTCTCCGTCAGAGGCCAGACACCAGGCCGTGACATTCAGGGGAAAGAACTACCACTTCACTGTCTGCTCCCACTGACCCCGTACCTCTCCCATCCCTGTTCTCGTTTTTGTCAATGCAGGTGACTGCTGTCCCACAGACCACGTTGCATCAGTGGCAGTGCGTTTTGTGTTGGATGCAGGCAACTCCCATATTTGTGGTTTGCAGGCCAGCATGTCTGTTTAGATGTGCTGACACGATGGAGAGGAATCCTCATAGCATGAGCCTTTGGCTGTAAAAGCTTCCAAATGGCAAAATTTAAGCAACCAGAATAGTAGTCATAATGATAATAATAACAATGATGATGATGATAATGATGATAACAACAATAGTGAAGCTGATGATAAAAACAACACCCAAAACCCCTAATACAGACAGAACTACCACTACCATCCACAACAACGTGATGGCAGCAGCTGCTGTGCTAACAGTGGCTACACACAGACAGACGAGGTGAAGCGGAGGGGTTAAAGGGGTAGTTTAACGGAGTTGTTGTGGTTGCAACAGTAACAGCGGCAATGATGATAATCATGATAATGACAATGCCAAAGAAGTAAACAAGTTTATATTGAGTAAAAAAAAAAAAAAAAAAACGTAGATACATGCATTATTATGAACAAATGAGTAAGCGCCCAATAATATTTTCCAAGAGCATGTTTCGAGGATCATTACTTAGTTTCACTTACGTTCTTGTTTCTTTTCGTTACTGTCATTAATCCTGATCAATCAAAATGAGGATCACAGCAAAACCTGATCCCTGGGAAAACCCTGAGTGGGCCTGTCCCTCGTATCTAAAACCATTGTTGTCACCAATACCAGACGACGTAACAGCTTCCATGGAAACGCGGGTGCGGCATTATGTTTTATGATTTGAAAAGCGAGAACTCTGTAGTGCTTGTGTCAGGAAAAAAAAACGAACCTTGTTGACGTCAGTCAGTGATTCCTGGGTGTGATCATTGTCATGACATGGAGGAGGTGTTGATATAGAAAGTATGGAAGAGCAAGTGTTTGAGGACCGATCGGCACGCATGCTCACGGGGTGAAACATCCAATAAAGGCCCCCCTTGGGTCACGCGCGTGTGGGCGATCAGATGTTGTGCAATATGTGTTGTCTAATTGCAAACAGAACCTGCACAGAGGCAGACCCGGGAGGGGAGGAGACGGGGGGTGTCCAGGGCTCCAGAACCTATCTGCCCCTAGAACTCTCCTGTCCCCTTACCCACCCTCCCACATCACCTTCCCCCCTCACACAACCACCCACCCCCACCCCCAAAAATCGTCATGGCTAAATACTTGTTAATTGCCAAGGGAGCCTTTGATGCATTTCAGGGCATATGTACCGCCCGTGGAAACACCCTCTCTCTCTCTCTCTCTCTCTCTCTTCACAAAATCCTGGAGGTGCCTCCTTCTCCCTCCCCAACCCCACCAACCTCTCTTTTTGGCGCTCGGCTTCAGTCCCCACCCCACCCCCTCCCACCCTATCCATTTCATCCGCATCACAGATTTCTTTTTCTTTTCTGTGTCATATAAAGGTTAACATCTCTGTTTTGTTTGCTGTGTCCAGCTAACGAAAGGTCCAACAGTAGTACACGAAGTCAGGTTCTTTATTCAGTAGTTTCCCATAGGTCACACATACATTAGGTTGAACAGGTATATAGAGACAATGCACACTTGCACAAACACATGCGCGCGAGCGCGAGCACACACACACACACACACACACACACTCTCTCTCTCTCTCTTCTCTCTCTCTCTCTCTGTGCCATATCCACCTATCCATATCGAAGATAGAAAACCCTGTGATTCCGAGATGAACTCAGTTCACAAACACTTTCCCTCCCAGCCTCCTCCACCTGACCTCTCAGCAGCCATTCCCCCAACTGGGCTGCCGTCCACCTGTAAACAAGCTATACTTCACGTTGTGCACCCTATCTACCTGTTACCAGAATGGAATGATCCATTATACCTATCTACCTGTTACCAGAATGGAATGATCCATGTATAACCCCTGCTAACAAACAACGCTCTTTGTGAAAGGGAATAAGCTGCCACACCTTTATCCAGAATGGATGCGGACCAACACTCACAATACATTATAGCTAAAGTGCAGGTGTTAACTATAAATCTTGTGATTTCCAGATGTGATGGTATTCATGAACAGAAAACAAAAGCAACACCCTCAGCCTCCTTTCCAAAAGACCTCAGATTTGCGCTTCACGTTTATCATCCTATCTACCTTTCGTCAGAATGGAATGATCCGTTTGTTTGACTGCTGACCATCCTTAATAGCCTACCCCCCACCCCCCACTTGCAATGGGGTAAAGTCCTTCCATATCAGTGTTCGCGTTTTCTTTCTACCCCACTGTCCATGTGACGTAGCCTCACATCAAGGCATGTGACGCTCCATCACATGTAGTCTAGCGATATGAATCATTTCCCCCATGCCACAACTAAAAAGGAGGAATATTCATGTGGCTTGACTAGTGTAGCGGGCGTCCCCAATAATCGTGGGATTACTCATTAAAATAAACAAGGGTGGTCATGGGTGAATGAAAGTGACCACTGAGAGATGATTTCATAAGGGTTGGTAAGGTGCTGGTCATGTGTTTTGAACACTGAGTACCCACTCACTAGGAGGAGGGAAGAAAGAATAGGTTTTAGCCTAGGAGATGGCCTAAAGACTCGAACCTGTCAGGACGTTGGTCAAGGGGTCCTCACCGCTGACCAGTTATTACCAGTGTGAGCCATAGATAGTTGGGGAAAGGAACAGGGGAAAACCTTAAGAAAACCAGAGACAGAAAGAATTCATATGTTCAATTGGGAAGCAGGTTACTTACTTGAACCTTATTCGTGTTTCAGCCCTTTACCCTCGTCCTTCACCCGTCAGCTATTCTTCCTCCGATGCTGCAACGGCATCTGTTCCTTAAATGTTGAGACGGGTGGTTAACGATGGCCATGGTGTGGGGAACACACCGATAGTTCAGCCCCAGCAATTGAAGACCCCGGATAGAGGAGTCGGATCTCATCGGTTCTCCAGTGACAGGAGAGTTCAAGGGGTCAGCACATGTTTTTCTGATGCAGACAGGGCATCATGACAGTAAGGGGTGAATCTTTCTCTGATGCAGGTATGGCATCATGAACGCATGAATTGTTTATTCTCCGGTCCAGATCTTGGGCCAATGTTTATAAAAGGCCATGACTTTATATTCTTGGAGAATGTGGATTATTCTTTCTTCGGCACCTGAGTCTCTCAGTGTGAAGAGAGAAAAAGAAACATGTATAGAATTTGTTTATTAATTGTTCGATTCATTTACTAAAGTGTTTTCCCGAAAGAGAGGGGGAGAAAAAAAAAAAAAACATTCGGTAAGTAACACCTTTTGATTGACTGGAGGGATTGCGTTGTGCGTATGGAAGTAAATGCTGTCATGAATGCGTGTGTGTAAGAGTGACAGTATGACACCCATCTATCTTTTATCAGTGTGGTTATGATCCTCCTGTTGGACTACAGACCATTCCTGAGCAACCTGGAACCTGGATGTTTCCTCATGCAGCTAGCGAAGGGTTTTCACTTTTACAATATACATTTTTTTTTTTAAAATTTCAAATCTTTGCCAAGTCATTACTGTAATGATGGAAGAATTGTTAACCGTACACTTGTTTGCCACACTCTACTTAATTGTTCCAGCCATGTATTGTTTGGTCAATCAGTGGGCGATTGCAATCTCTTAGGAGATTCAAGTAAAAGGTTGTTCTACACAATTCTTAACCACTGAACAATGCTTGGATTATTGACGAGCAGAGCGACCAAGAAACTCTGGACTGTTCCATATTTTTTAATATCTCCCTTGCATCCTTAACTGTGATCCCCAA
This sequence comes from Conus betulinus, assembly GCA_016801955.1. NCBI lineage: Eukaryota > Metazoa > Mollusca > Gastropoda > Neogastropoda > Conidae > Conus > Conus betulinus. The sequence continues at coordinate 567 of JADBJO010035612.1, read as the reverse complement.
GCATAGGCTCAAAGATTGTCCCCTACATTTTATACTGTTTTCTAGTGTAATGTTTCTAGTTTTTCAGCAACTTTTTACCCCTCCACACTTTTTCGTTTTTGGTTGTTTAATCTACTACCTTTCGCTGGCTGCTTTGGGGGTGCTGTTGGATTCTTTTTTGAACCTTGGTGGTGAGAACACCACAGAATTACAAACTGTGGTGTGTCTCTATTGACGCCAAGAGCACAGACGCAATCAGCTGTGTCTCCCTGATGAGTTCCGATCCAACGGACGAAAGGCTTAGGAGCAGGCAATTAGGCAATACAATAGATCTGCCTTCGAGATTGGATTGCGATGGTTTCCCTCATGCGAAGGGTTTGTCGTTTTACAATACCTTTTTTTAAATTTTAAATCTTTGCTAAATCATATTTGTACTGATGGAACGAGAAATTTTGAACCTACACTTGTTTTCCCACACTACTAATGGTCAGTATTCATGAACTAGTTTTTTTTTTTTTTTAATGTTTGTTGTTTTGTCAAAATGATGGCTGTCAACGTACTAGCAACGAATTGGGCCGTATGTATCCG
>JADBJO010035611.1:5000-7500 GCA_016801955.1 Conus betulinus | reverse complement strand
CTAGTCCCAATTCTCCTTTTATTTCAGTTTGACAAACAAGCTAAAACCGATGGCGTTCTGAACATGTCCTAGTCCCAATTCTCATGCTGATAGACAGAGGGAGTGGAAAGCTAGGTGAGAGTTTCGAAAGAGAATAATTCTTCCATTTTCAGCCCAACCCCAACCGCTGTCCGAGCCCCTCCATCCCTCAGCCTTCCTTTACCCTTCTCCCATCCCTTGTCTACGCGCAGCCGGGTTTATGAACACACAATCTTCATGACCAGTGATATCTCAGCTCGAGTTGGTAGATCTCACCCCCACTCACCCCTTCGCCCCCCTCAAATTTCCTTTTCCCTGGTACGAATTTTCATTGATATGAGTATACTATATATACACACCTTCTCTTGTGTATTTTCATACTTTGTCTAGACCCCAGATTTCTGATCCGTACAGAAGCATTGGCTGCACTCTGGCATCAAAAAGTAGACTGGATGTCTCGATTGTATAGTCATAGAGGTAGCCCAGTAACCACCTTGTTACCCTCTGCAGCCAGAGGATGAGACACCCAATTTTGTGGAAAAGTATAGTCCTAAATACTTGTGCGTACTGGAAGGAGACAAGGTCTCTGACCAGAGCATTGGGCTAACGCGTAGGTCAGATATCTGCAAAGTCGTAGCCACGAGACCCTCTTCTTCTATTCTTTCATCTTAGTTAATTCATTTATCCATCAGCTTAAAATCATGCGTAGTGTGGTCTCAAAACTTGGCGGATGTGATGTAGCGTATATGGACTAGTCTGCACGCAGTGACGCCTCCTTGGCGAAACTGAAACTGAAACCGGAAGGACACAGAGAGGGAGGGCGGAGTACGTTGTCGATTCGCAGTGCGGTTTGAGGAATGATCCAAGAAAGGCCAAAACAGCCATTATCCAGGAAAGGGCAAAAAGCGCATCAACTGGCAGTTCTAAATCTACATTTGCCTATGACCTTTTGGATGTAAAGTCCTTGATGATTGGCCGCGTGAATACGTCATACTCAATATTTGAAACCTGAAAGAGCATGAAGAAAAAGGACCGTATCTTCTCCATTACGACTCGCCAAAATAGGAAATATCGGTGATCTCTGGTTTCTTGGACATGTTGGTCTAACATTGGACTAAACCCATCTGGGTAGCCACACCCCTTACTGTCAGTTCAGTATGATTCTCTCCTGTCCCATTCCTCCCCTCTCCTCCTCCTCCCCCCCCCCCCCCCCCCCCCCCCCCCCCCCCCCCCCCCCCCCCCCCCCCCCCCCCCCTTTTTTTGGTTCCGTTTCTGCTCCGTACATTTCACGCTCCTATCTTTTTTTTTTTGTTGTTTGATATCACTGTCCCATCTTATGTGCCACCTCAATGGCAGTGCACCCACGTCGTTCATTCGGACACCCTGTCCACAGCCACATCCCGGTCAGTCCCGCCGCCGCAGCCCCGGCACCAACAATCCAAAGGGAGCAGTCAATGTCAAGTCGTCAAGAGACAACCCACCGGGGAGAGACACTGCACTGCTGCCGAGTCACTTCTGTGGTGTTTCAGTGGCGCCTGTTCTGATCCAACATACGCAGGACGCCACCCACTAAGCCTCCTACTGAGGACAATAGCAGTCGCGTAGCCAACGTGAGTGAGCTCTTCCACCGGAGGGCGCCACCACGTCTGTCCAGCGGCAGCCCCTATGGACTCATCGATACCGGTGACCCCGACGGAATCAAACCAAAGCCACAGACGTGAAGAGTACATAGAAACTGAGGTCACCATGAGAGCAGGGCATGAAGGGCCACAGAATTTGAGACTATATTTTATGCTGATTGATGAGAATGAGGATGATGAAGATGGTGCTATGGATTTCCATTCCGGTCTGAGACTGCATGACAGGGCTGTACTCTACGCTTCCTTTCATGATATATATCCCGGCGTCAACAAGGTCCGAGAGATACAGACACCTGCACTGTTGGTCAGGAAATTTGAGCAACACTCTCAAAGACGCGTCCATTAAATGGACGACACTCGACTGTGTGGTCCCAGTCTTCCCAACTGAGCCCGTAGCAAACTCACCTCAGGGTAGGAGCCGGTCGAGACAGAAAAATCGGGAAGGACGAACTTTCAGGCTGTTTATCCTGGCATAAAAATGTCTCTCAGACAAAAACTTGCTGGTGGGAACGATCATCCCCCCCCTTCCCCCCCCCCCACCCACCCCCCCCCCCCCCCCCACCCACACACACCACACACTCTCATTTCAACTTTATACGCAGTTGTAGTTAAGGGAAACGGGGCTCGGCGATCCGAGTGCTGACATACGCTTTTTGATTGGCCAGTGTGTGTGTGTGTGTGGACATGGTGTGTGTGTGTGTGTGTGTGTGTGTGTGGTGTGGACCAAGGACCCCCCCCAACCCCATCCAGCCATTTTTACTATAAATATCCCTGAATTATATTTCACTTTGATTGTCTTTTTTTTTTACTTTTACTTTTAAACAATCATACTTTTTGTGATA
>JADBJO010035611.1:0-2500 GCA_016801955.1 Conus betulinus | reverse complement strand
TGGGGTGCTATCAGGCAGTGACTTTGTTCTTCGTCGAGTATGTGAGGAGTTTGGTTTTCAGTTAGTCGTTGGCGTGTTTTGCTGAGACCTCTAGATTCCTCTGATTCACAGTCCGTCGTGGAATGGTGGGGACCTTCTGGAAGCAGGAACCCAAGGTGTTCGGTGCCTTCTTTGATTGTATCTGTCTGTGGGATACAGCAGGGGATGTTCAAACGCTTCGATGCTCAGGTGGTTGTCATCTTGGATGGTGGGTCGTAGGGACGGACGGGAGGTCTTGTCTAGAGCGATGATGGTGGTTTGGCTTTAATTGCTTGTAGGTTCATATATACTATTCATGTGCATCATTTTGTTGCTGACAAGGCTGAAGATGTGCAGGTCGCTATGTTGTTGAACTTTGTATGGGTAAGGAACATGTCGTTTTGCGTAACTGGAAACACAGCAAGAGGTGTGTTTCTAGTGTGCTGTATCCACATCACGAGGTCCGGGTGGATCCGCGTTTTTTCCATGAGTATGATGTGTGGTCACATCAGCTTCATGGGGCACTCCTTTAGGGTGCTTGTCAATGTGGACACCACAGAGCTGTGGTGCTTGGAGCACAAAGTCACCGCCCTTCCTGTAGGACGCATGGCTGCTCTGATTCCCACTGTCAGGTGTCTGGAACAAAGGTTGAGAAAAGTGGTACCAGAGGAGATGCCCCAGGAAAGTGTATTAGTCCTGAGGTGTTTCCTTAGTGATCACCTGGTATACTGAGTATCCCTTGTGTGTGCAGAACCCTGTCCGGGTAATCGAATCAACATATGACTCGTACAGAGCCTGTTGAACTAATGCCATATCACGTGTTCAGTGAATCTGAAGCTAGTTCCACCAGACCTCGCCGTTGATGTGCACTCACAAGGGTTCCTGGAAATGCCCATGGAAGTGTACGAAAAAGTGTGTGCGGCGCTTGCTGCCACACACCGTGTTTTTTTATCCATACAGATCATTCAACGACGTACCTGCATGTGTTTAGTTCTGTCAGTCACGGGATGATGTGCTGGATCAGTTTATGAGCTGGGGGCTCTTAACGGCCTGACCAGAGAAATACATAGATGCATGTACCTGTACATGTATTTATTCATATCTCTGGTATCACCAATGTTATTCATTCTGGACGGCCTCCTATACCAGTGATTCATCAGTCAAGGTGATACTTCCTGAGTAATCAGAGTTGCTGGTCATCTTCAGCTGTGTTTCATTGAGAGATGCAGTTAGAGGAGTTACCGTGCGTTCTGGGATCTGTTTGCAAAGGATCTTCATCTTTTTTCAGAACAGACCATGAAGCAAGAGAATTGGAGGCATCGGTAAACTGGTCAGCTTCCAGCTGCGGACCAGACTGCTCATGTGTCAGGAGAATGCAATCACTTGACAAGCAGTAAATCCACTGCTCTTGCCTGAAAGTTCCTCAAGCATAACTTCTCTCGGATTTTGGTCGTGTCATCGAGACGACGCCGGTGAAAGTGATCCTTTTAAGGTCTGCATTCTGGATCCATATCCTAGTTCAGATCCTTGGGGGATAGGGCCAAGATAAGTCCAGAAGAATGGGCTGTAGAATACTAAGATCGTGACCTTGGCTTAATCCTGTGACAGGCGTCGAACTCTGGAAGTTTTCACCGCTTTTTCATACTCTCTGGCCTGTCATTTGTGTAAGGAGTAAATGCCTGTGTGAACTCGGGAACTGCCATGGTCACTGGGAATGCCTGGAGCCCACGTTGCCAGGTGTGTCCCCTGGGCTGTGGGCCGTTCCTGGTGTGTCCCCTGGGCTGTTGTCCGTTCCCAGTGTGTCCCCTGGGATTTGTCCCGTTTCCTGGTGTGTCCCCTAGGTTCCGTTCCCGTTCCCGCTGGGCTGTGGGCCCGTTCCTGGTGTGTCCCCTGGGCTGTGGCCCATTCCTGGTGTTTCCCCTGGCTGTGGGCCCGTTCCTGGTGTTACCCCTGGGCTGTGGGCCCGTGTGTGTGTGTGTGTGTGTGTGTTGTGTGGTGTGTGTGTGGTGTGTGTGTGTGTGTGTGTGCGTGTGTGTGTGTGTGTGTGTGTGTGTGGATGCACGTACCTGTCATGTTTCATGTATCCCATCCACGGTGGACTTATTATTGAGTGTCTCCTCTGGCAGTCGTCCTCTGTGATGTCCTATGGTCTTGGGACCCGTTCCTGATGTCGCCCAGGGCTGTGGACCCTTTCATGGTGTCTCCCTCAGGTCTCTGGGCCCCTTTGTGGTGTCGCGCAGGGCAGTGGGACCTTCCTGGTGGGGCCCCTGGGATGGCGCACTTTCTTGGGGTGTACTCTGGACCGTCGGGCACGTTTCCTTGTCTGTCCTCTGGACCCTTCTTGAGTCTCCCCAGGGCCTTGGATCCTTCTCCTGGTGTCTCTCGGGGGCTGTGGACCCTTTCCTGGCGAGCACACACACACGAGATGGCTCAATGTGAGACGCCTTGGTCCTGACGAATACTCATTTCTCTCCACGCGGGG
>JADBJO010035610.1:0-12043 GCA_016801955.1 Conus betulinus | reverse complement strand
TGACGCAGCAAGGACAGAACCTGCGCTGGGAGGCGCGAGCACCTGAGCGGGGAAAAAGCAGGTTAGTGTAGACATGGTGATGGAGGAGTTCACCCCACACACACTGCAATAAAAATGTCACCGCACATAGAGTCTCTCACACACTGCAATAAATGTCACTGCAAATAGAGTCTCTCACACACTGCAATAAATGTCACTGCACATAGAGTCTCTCACACACTGCAATAAATGTCACAGCACATAGAGTCTCTCACACACTGCAATAAATGTCACTGCACTAGAGTCTCTCACACACTGGAATAAATGGACACACATAGAGTCTCCTCTCTCTTCTTTCTTTTCTCTATACAGTTTCTTTTTAACATCGTCAGGCTAGTTAGTAGAACCCAGAGGTGAAAGGTATGAAAAATGGCTAACCTAAGCTGGTACTACTTTAACTCTCAACCAGTTTGTTCCTTGGTAATGGAATGTGTGTGTCCAGTGCCATGCCCACAGTATTTTTTCATTGTTACAGTTTCAGCAATCACCGACATGTTTTGTGGTCAGATTCTACAGATTTCTTGACAAATTCAAAATTTCAAGACCTTTACTCCCCTTGTGAGTTACACTATGAAATATTTCATGCATGAATAATTAAAGGCACATACACACACATAAACACACACACACACACACATAAATGAACACAACACATAAAAGTGTGTGTGTATTGTGGCGCTCATGCTTACGCACACACATGCATGCGCACACATACATATATACATATATGCGCACGCACGCAACACACACACACACACACACACACACACAACACACACACACACACACACACACCACACACACACACACACACACACACGATACACACACACACACACACACACATGTACACATAAATGCGCAGGCACACATGCATACATATATATGCACAGATTATACCTATACATACACCGGCACACACACACACACACACACACACACACACACACACACACACACACACCACACACACACACACTCTCACACACACACACATACACGCACACACACACATACATACTAACACATGCACACATATGCACACATGTACACACACACCTTTATACATGAACACACACACATGGACTTGTGACCACACACCCATGCACACACATACACACACACACACATGTACACTCACCATACACACACATAGAATGATAAAATGGCACAGTCAATGTTAGGTTGATCTTCGTTTTAAGCTAATGCCTAGCTCAGAGATCTGTTAAGTCATAGCTGCGAGACCCTCTTCTTAAATTCTCTCATCTTAGTCGTTAATTCATTCATCCAGGGACTTGAAATCATGTGCAGTGTGGTCTTGAAACTAAGCAGATGTGTATATGGACTAGTCTGTGTGCAGTGACACCTTCTTGTGTATATGGACTAGTCTGCGTGCAGTGACACCTCCTTGATGAAACTGAACTCATGCATAATCTTCACGTACAATCAGTAAGCTGTCACAACACAGTTGCTTTCCCAAATTAGCACCAAAATATGTGGAATTGGGAGTTAGGTGTTGTGAACTAAAGATTTATCACAATTTTCATGTTACTTTAGCTGAGAAGATTATGTTTTTCATCCATGTTGTTGATTGTTAGTAAAGTTACACATGTACAACTAAAGGTTACACATGTGCAACTAAAGGTTACACATGTGCAACTAAAGGTTACACATGTACAACTAAAGGTTATACATGTGCAACTAAAGGTTACACATGTACAACTAAAGGTTACACACATGTGCAACTAAAGGTTCACGTGTACAACTAAAGGTTACACATGTACAGCTTAACCAAGTTTGACAAGGCTTACAGGCAGATGGAACGAGATCCAGGAACAAACACATTACATTGTGTGCAGATCTTAACAGATGGGGGATCTGTGATCTGTTCAGCGACATTTTGAACTGAACTTGTACAGTGTGAAGTGACCAGTTACAAAGTATGAAGTAATATGTTTCATTGAATACAAAAATGTTTTGGAGATGGGTGGCCAGGATAGCTCAGTGGTAGAGCACTGGACTCATAATCTTGGGGTTGCAGGTTAGAAAATCTGCCGGGCCATTTCAGTACAGGGGGATTTTTCCCTCGGAGTTAAATTGGTTCTGGCTCCATTTCCCATACAGTCCTTCAAATGAGACTATAAACCGAGGTTCCCGTGTGTGAATGCGTGCATAACATCTTGCACACACGTAAAATACCATCACCAACTTTTCGAAAGAGAAGGCTAGTTTGGCCGTTGGTTTGGATGACGCGTTACACATAGCATGCACCTTCCCTGAAATTGGAGTATGGCTGCCTTAGTGGCGGGATAAAAAGTCATACACACAAGAGTCCACTCCCTTTGTTGGATAGATGGGTTTAATCTTTGCCTTTCTCTTCAGGGGGTGTCCGCAGGACTATTAGTCTGCGTACACAGAAGAAGAAGTTTAGAGATGAAAACTTTGACATTTCATGTGAATATTCTGTTACAAAAAAAAAAAAAAATGTTGAAAGTAACTCTTCCAGTTGATGCAAAGTGTTAGCTCCTGTAGCAGAAGAACAGTCTACACTCTGCTACGTGACCTCCCTGTTTACTGCTGTATGTCTACAGCTCAGTGAATTGATTTTACCTTATGCAAGTTATTTTGACATGTGGGGGTCATTTGTTGGCAATATGAACAAACACTGGCTTGGCTGTGGACATATCTCTTTATGATGGAGGTCCACAAGTACTTCAAAATGAAACATTCTTTAGTGGGTGGGTCTCATGCATGCGTTAAGTATGGTTAAAAAAAAAAAAAGTATTAAAATTTTCAGCCATTTTGTATTTTGGCATCACTAACTGTGTATGCATTAGTAAAATATCTTAGATGAATACTTTGGTTGGTTGGTCATGCAAATGGGGAAACACACACATACACACACACACACACAGACACACACGCACACACACACACACACACACACACACACACACACACACACACACACTTGTAAAAAGATGAGACAATTCACTGTAATTTTGTGAGCCATCAAGTGTAATAAAACTGACATGAAAGCTATTGCCGAGACATTTCTTTGGAAAGAAGAAAATGGGATTGTGGGTTCATCGATGACTGTTTGATAGCTAGAGTCTTAAAGCCTTGTTAGGGGACTGCAGTTCTTTAAACTGTAATGTATGATACAGCATTTCCCCCGTGAACCAATGCCGTCATCTGTATCATATTCACACAACTTCATTGATTTACACACTTTTAACATTATAGGATGAACACGTGTAACGTTTGACTTTATCAAGCATTTGTTATGAAAAACCATACACAACTTGCAATGCATGTACATTACCCCCAAATTCATTACTTATTATTCAAACTAATGTTGCAGTGATGCCAGCTTTATATTGTATCTCATGGGCTTTTTGCTGCTTCTGGCTATATCAGCAGCAGCATGTGACAATCACATAAAATCTGTTTTGAACAACTGACGTTCCTCACTTTAGTAACATATGTTTTGGAAAACAAACATTTCTCAGCTAGAAATTCAATTCAGCTTGATTTGAAAGGAGATAAAACAAAGAGCATGGTTTCATGAAGTACTGCTTAGTCATTCACTGATGTCACATTTTTGTATAAAGGGAAAGACGTGTGGGTTAGAACTTAGTTTTAATATTCAATTGATTTGTTTTGGTGCATTTTATGCTATGGGAATCTTCCATGAGAATGCATGCGATGAACTTCAAATCAGTCGCACAAGTAGTACTTGAATAGTATGTTCACAATTCCAGCTGAACTTAAAGTTGTCAATAATGCAGTCGTAACACACCTGTGATAGTCATTAGCTAGTTAAACAGAAAAAAAAAAACTGTGTGTGTGTGTGTGTGTGTGTGTGTGTGTGTGCATGAAAATAGGCGCTGAGAGATCTGCCTGTCTGTTAGTTTCAATAATTGACTCGTCAGCTGTTGAAGTCAAGCCTTGTGCACCTTGCTTATCAAGTGACCAACCAGATGGATAGCTATGTCACAGGTATTTTTTAAACTGACCAAACAGATGGATAGCTATGTCACAGGTATTTTTAAGTGACCAAACAGACAGAAGGCTATGTCACAGATATTTTAAAGTGACCAAACAGAAGAAGGCTATGTCACAGGTATTTTTTTAAGTGACCAAACAGATGGAAGACCTGGGTCACAGGTATTTTTTAAGTGACCAAACAGACAGAAGGCTATGTCACTGGTGTTTTTTAAGTGACCAAATAGATGGAAGAACTGGGTCACAGGTATTTTTTAAGTGACCAAACAGACAGAAGGCTATGTCACAGGTATTTTTTAACTGACCAAACAGATGGAAGACCTATGTCACAGGTATTTTTTAGGTGACCAAAAGGATGGAAGACCTATGTCACAGGTATTTTTTAGGTGACCAAAAAGACGGAAGACCTGTGACACAGGTATTTTTTAAATGATCACAAAGATGGAAGACCTGTGTCACAGGTATTTTTTAAGTGACCACAAGATGGAAGACCTCTGACACAGGCTGAAAGGTGAGATCTGATCCTCAGGTGCAGATACAGCTCCCAGTTACCTGGACTCCCTTCTGAACGAAATGACGCCAGTGGGCAGCAGCACCAAGCTCAAGCTTCAAGGTGAGTGGGCTTAGGGTAGATGGGGACACTGTCAACAGGTGTGTGTGTGTCTGTGAGTGACTGGACGGCCTTTGCTTCTGTCATCTCTCTTCATGGTTTTACTTGGTGTGTATGTATGTGTGTGTGTGTGTGTGTGTGTGTGTGTGTGTGTGTGTGTGTATGTGTGTATGTGTGTGTGTGAGAGAGAGACAGAGTGAGAGACTGTGTATGATTTATGTAATTTGTGACTTGCTGGTTTCAGTCTCTGGTTTGTATCAGCTGCGGTTTCACTCCCAGCTCAGTTTCTGTCACCTGAACTGCATTCGCTGGACTGGTTCAGCGATCAGGCATCAGCCAAGTTTCATCCATAACAGTTAGGCATCTGCCATCTGCCAGATCTGTTCCATAATGCCAAGTCTCAACAATAACAATCAGGCAGCTGCCATGTCTCATCAATAACAATCAGGCAGATGCCAAGTCCCATCAATAACAATCAGGCAGATGCCATGTCTCATCAATAACAATCAGGCTGATGCCATGTCTCATCAATAACAATCAGGCAGATGCAAAGTCCCATTAATAACAATCAGGCAGATGCCATGTCTCATCAATAACAATCAGGCAGATGCCAAGTCCCATCAATAACAATCAGGCAGATGCCATGTCTCATCCTTCATAAGTTCATGGTTCACCTTCCTTCCCTTTCACTCTTCTTTGACAACCCACAGCAATCAACCCAGTCCCTTTTTTTTTTTTTTTTTTTAGGAATATCCCTGTGAGGAAAATTAAGAAAATAATTCCAAAACTCTTGAAAAGTTGACCCCCCCCCCCCCCCCTCCTCCCCTGAATTTCCTAATTTTTTTTTTTTTTTTTTTTAAAGGCAAGGATTTTGTGTCATGCATGTGTGGGTTTTCTTAATGCAAAGATGAAATGTTGCCAAATGTTGCCAAAGTGACTATCATTGAATGTCAGTGACAACATGACGTAGGAGATTAATTTCTTTTGAGAGCCTTGGATTGTGAGTTGTTCAAGCACTTGCAAGAATGGTTTGAGTAAATCCGGACTTCCCGCTCTACGTCCACTGACTCATAGATGACTTCCTTCTCTCCACTGTGGCCTTTTGGCTCTGCAGATAGAGACTACAATACCACAGCAGTATTTCTTTGAGGAGACAGCTTGCTGTTTTGTTTGTTTGCTTGATCATAATTGGATGGAAGAGATTGCCATGAAATGTTGTTTAAGTTGTTAGCACCCCCTTGGTGGCACTACTAGCACATTGTTCATTCCATCTTTCCCCCATACAACATTGTTCATTCTGTCTTTCCCTCATACACATTGTGTTCATTCCATCTTCCCCCCCATACACATTGTTCATTCCATCTTCCCCCCATACACATTGTTCATTCCATCTTCCCCTAATATGCATTGTTCATTCCATCTTCCCCCCATACACATTGTTCATTCCATCTTCCCTAATATGGCATTGTTCATTCTATCTTTCACCCCATACACATTGTTCATTCCATCTTCCCCCCATACACATTGTTCATTCCATCTTCCCCTAATATGCATTGTTCATTCTATCTTTCACCCCATACACATTGTTCATTCCATCTTCCCCTAATATGCATTGTTCATTCCATCTTTCCCCATACACATAGTTCATTCCATCTTTCCCCCATACACATCACCACATCCAGGTCTGTCTGGTGATAGCTGACAGTCCCCAGGATGCAGCCATCATCAGGGGGTTCATGGGTCAGCCCCCCTGAACGACTGCCATGTTGAGAATCCACTGGAAGGTCACGCCAGCCACTGAAGGGTGATGCATTGTGGGAGGAATGAGGTTTGGCATCGACTGGTAGAACGGGGGCAGGTAGGTACTCAAGGGGTTAGATGCTCAAAATTGTTGGCTTCTTTGTCATCACCATTATTGGAATGGATGTTTCGCCAGGAATTGTTATGTTGGACCTAGCCAGCACTGAGAGTTGAAGTTCTAATGCATCAGCACTGCCTGTCCCATGTTGGTGCAGAGGACCCCTCCCAGTACCGGCAGCCCGGCTGTCCAGGGGAACAGGTGAGCTACCACCAGTGGGATCTGGAAGGTGTCGCCATCATTGTGCGCTGCAACGGCCACGCCTTCTTCAGGGACATCAGACAGCAGGTGGGCTGGTTGACAGGGGTTAGGCTGGTTGACAGGGGTTAGGCTGGTTGACAGGGGTTGGGCTGGTTGACAGGTGTTGGGCTGGTTGACAGGGGTTAGGCTGGTTGACAGGGGGGTGGGTAGGATGATGGAGATGGTGGGCTGGTTGACAGGGGGTGGGCTGGTAGACAGGGGTTAGGCTGGTCGACAGGGGGTGGGCTGGTTGACAGGGGGTGGGCTGGTTGACAGGGGATGGGCTGGTTGACAGGGGTTAGGCTGGTTGACAGGGGGTGGGCTGGTTGACAGGGTTTAGGCTGGTTGATGGGGGTGGGCTGGTAGACAGGGGTTAGGCTGGTTGATGGGGGTGGGTGGGTAGGATGATGGAGATGGTGGGTAGGATGATGGAGATGGGGGGTTTGGGTGATTTGTGTAACTAGAAGGTGTGGGAGGATTGAGGGAAAGGGTGCAGAGGGATGGAGATGTAAGGTGTGAGGGGACGGAGGTGGTGGGTGTGGAGGGATGGAGGTGGTGGGTATGGGGCAGATGGAGGTGGTGGGTGTGGGGGGAGGTGGTGAGTGTGGGGCAGATGGAGGTGGTGGGTGTGTGGGGCAGATGGGGGTGGTGGGTGTGGGGGAGGTGGTGGGTGTGGGGCAGATGGATTTGGTGGGTGTGGGGCAGATGGAGGTGGTGGATGTGGGTCAATGGAGGTGGGTGGGGTGGGGAGGATGGAGGTGGTGGGTGTGCGGAGGATGGAGTGGCAAGTGTGTTGAAGATTGATATGATGGGTGTAGAGAGGAGGGGTTTTCAGGGTGGGGATGGAAGTGGGCTGGTTTGTCTCCTGGACAAGAAGAGAAAATGATGGGTGTTGAAGGAGGTAGTGTTGAATGGGTTTGTCTCCTGGACAAGAAGAGGAAAATGATGGGTGTTGGAGGAGGAGGTAGTGTTGAATGGTTTGTCTCCTGGACAAGAAGAGGAAAATGATGGGTGTTGAAGGAGGTAGTGTTGAATGGTTTGTCTCCTGGACAAGAAGAGGAAAATGATGGGTGTTGGAGGAAGTGGTGGTGAATGGTTCACAAGCTAGGGCAGAGAGGGCTGTTCTAGATAGGGAAGGGAACAAAACAAATTTTTACAAATGGGTGCTGGGTGTTGTTGAACAGTTTTCAGGTTAGAGCAGAGACTGGCCATTTCACACAGGGAAAGGGAGGACAGTGTGGGTGTGGGGAGGACTGAGTGAGTGGAATGATTTTCTGGTGGGAGAAGAAAAGGAAGGTGGTGAATGGGGCTGGAGCAGATGAAGGGAAAATGGGAGAAGGGGCAGTCTTCTGTGACCAGTTGGTCCGTCTTAAAAGTCAGGGGCTGAGGGGCTGAGTGTTGTTTGCTGTTTGGTTGATTTTTAGACACAAGTGTAGTGTTGTTTGCTGTTTTGTTGATTTTTAGACACAAGTATAGTGTGTTTGCTGGTTTGTTGATTTTTAGACACAAGTATAGTGTTGTTTGCTGGTTTGTTGATTTTTAGACACAAGTATAGTGTTGTTTGCTGGTTTGTTGATTTTTAGACACAGTTGAGCGTTGTTTGCTGGTTTGTTGATTTTTAGACACAAGCAGAGTGTTGTTTGCTGGTTTGTTGATTTTTAGACACGAGCAGAGTGCTGTTTGCTAGCTTGTTGATTTTTAGACACAAGCAGAGTGCTGTTTGCTGGTTTGTTGATTTTTAGCCACAAGCAGAGTGTTGTTTGCTGGTTTGTTGATTTTAAGACACGAGCAGAATGTGTTTTGCTGGTTTGTTGATTTTTAGACACATGTAGAGTGTTGTCTGCTGGTTTGTTGATTTTTAGACAGGGAAATAGAGATGTGCTTGCATTAGGCAGTAGTGAAATATGATTTTTTTGACTTCAGGAAAAGAAACATCAAATTACTGTATTTCATAATTGATTTCGTCTTCAGCAGAATGTGTGAAAGAGATAGATCCTCTTTTTTATGTTGTTTACATTCTGGTGGGACTGATTTCAAGCATGTACCATTTTTGGAACAGAATTATGGTGATGTATGGAAATCCTGTCCTCTCTTTCTCCTAGTTCAGTTTAGCTAGGTTACTGTTTTCAGAATAGTACAGCACATGGCTGGGTGGTAACAAAGATTTCTGGTTCGCTTGTTTTCCAGCAAAAAGCTGTCTATGTCTGTGCAAAACCAGAACGGCAGATTCCTCATGGTCTGGGAACAGAACACACGCAGCGAATGTGTTAGAGGCTGGCTGGGCTGTTACTTGCGGCCCAACTCCTACCTCTTGAAAGGTAAAACCAACTAGATGCATCCACTGAAACTGGTGAATCTGCAAGATAGAAAATGAGTGGTGCTTTTCATATACCAGTTACATTTGCATGCATGCACTTTAGCATACGGCAAATTATTAGGTGGGTACAGTTCACAAATCTTTAGTCTGGCTTGCATTTATACACTGACAATTAATGCAAATATGCAGAATCGTTTGGTGTAGGTTGTACAACTTGAGCTTGCAAATGAACATACGCATGCACACACACACACACACACACACACACACACACACACACACACCACACACACACACACAGAGATACACATTATACATGCACATGCACACACACAAGCACACACACACACACACACACACACACACACACACACCACACACACACACACACAATATGCAGATTTGCACATTCCCTATATTATTATGAGATGTACATACACATGCGATGATATATAAGATTTAAAATCGTAAAGATCTTTATATCAAGACTCCACTGCGGCATTGCAGTTTTGTTTTGCTGTGTTTCTGTACATCAGTCTGGATTTCAATTGGTGTTTTTTGAAGTTGTTATTGTTGAATATTTTCTTCACTTCCAATCTTTCCTTGTTTCCCCATGTTGGTCTGATTTATTTACTTTCCATAGTCTTTATTTTACCTTTGGAAAGTGTTTGATGTGGATGCAGCACGAGTCAACATGCAGAACTATGAGGTGGTGCAGACTGAAGAGCTTCAACTCAACCAGATCCTCCAGCCAACCCTGAACTTCAGGTAATGGAACCTGTTGGAAGCAAGCCCCTGCATTCTTCCTGTCAACATGCCCCTGTATTCTTCCTGTCAACAAGTCCCTGCATTCTTCCCTGTCAAACAAGTCCCTGCATTTTTCCTGTCAACAAGTCCAGCATTCTTCCTGTCAACAAGCCCCTGCATTTTTCCTGTCAACATGCCCCTGTATTCTTCCTGTCAACATGCCCCTGTATTCTTCCTGTCAACAAGTCCCTGTATTCTTCCTGTCAACATGCCCCTGTATTTTTCTATCAACAAGTCCCTGCATTCTTCCTGTCAACAAGCCCCTGCATTTTCCTGTCAAACATGCCCCTGTATTTCTTCCTGTCAACATGCCCCTGTATTCTTCTTGTCAACATGCCCCTGTATTCTTCTGTCAACAAGTCCCTGTATTCTTCCTGTCAACATGCCCCTGTATTTTTCTTATCAACAAGTCCCTGCATTCTTCCTATCAACAAGCCCCTGCATTCTTCCTGTCAACATGCCCCTGTATTTTCCTGTCAACATGCCCCTGTATTCTTCCTGTCAAACATGCCTCCTGTATTCTTCCTGTCAACAAGTCCCTGCATTCTTCCTGTCAACATGCCCCTGTATTTTTCCTGTCAACAAGTCCCTGCATTTTCCTGTCAACATGCCCCTGTATTTCTTCTGTCAACAAGTCCCTGCATTCTTCCTGTCAACAAGTCCTGCATTTTTCCTGTCAACATGCCCCTGTATTTCTTCCTGTCAACAAGTCCCTGCATTCTTCCTGTCAACAAGTCCCTGCATTTTTCCTGTCAACATGCCCCTGCATTCTTCTGTCAACATGCCCTGCATTCTTCCTGTCAACAAATTCCCTGCATTCTTCTCTGTCAAACAGCCCCCTGCATTCTTCCTGTCAACAAGTCCCTGCATTTTTCCTGTCAACATGCCCCTGCATTCTTCCTGTCAACAAGTCCCTGTATTCTTCCTGTCAACAAGTCCCTGCATTCTTCCTGTCAACAAGTCCCTGCATTCTTCCTGTCAACAAGTCCGTGCATTCTTCCTGTCAACAAGTCCCTGCATTTTTCCTGTCAACAAGTCCTGCATTTTCCTGTCAAACATGCCCCTGCATTTCTCCTATCAACAAGTCCCTGCATTCTTCCTGTCAACATGCCCCTGTATTCTTCTTATCAATAATTCCCTGTATTCTTCCTATCAACAAGCCCTGTATTCTTTCAACAAGCCCCTGTATTCTATCAACAGGCCCCTGTATTCTTTTATCAACAAGCCCAAGCAATGTTCCTATCAACAAGCCCCTGTATTCAACTAACAAGCTCCTGTATTATATCAACAACCCCAATATTCTTCCTATTGACAAGCCTCTGTATTCTTCCTATTGACAAGCCCCTGTATTCTTTCTTATCAACTACTGCTGTCAGAAGGTGGGGGCCCTTTGCAGGCTGTTACAACTGCTGTCAGAAAGTGGGGGCCCTTTGCAGGCTGTTACAAACTGCTGTCAGAAAGTGGGGGCCCTTGCAGACTGTTACAAACTGCTGTCAGAAAGTGGGGTCCTTGCAGGCTGTTACTAATGCGTCAGAAAGTGGGGGCCTTTGCAGGCTGTTACTATGCTGTCAGAAAGTGGGGGCCCTTTGCAGGCTGTTACAACTGCTGTCAGAAAGTGGGGTCCTTTGCAGGCTGTTACTAATGCTGTCAGAAAGTGGGGGTCCCTTTGCAGGCTGTTACATGCTGTCAGAAAGTGGGGGCCCTTTGCAGGCTGTTACACCTGCTGTCAGAAAAGTGGGGCCTTTGCAGGCTGTTACAAACTGCTGTCAGACAGTGGGGCCCTTGCAGGCTGTTACAACTGCTGTCAGAAAGTGGGGCCCTTTGCAGGCTGTTACAACTGCTGTCAGAAAGTGGGGTCCTTTGCAGGCTGTTACTACTGCTGTCAGAAAGTGGGGGCCCTTTGCAGGCTGTTACTCATGCTGTCAGAAAGTGGGGGGCCTTTGCAGGCTGTTACTCATGCTGTCAGAAAGTGGGGGCCCTTTGCAGGCTGTTACTACTGCTGACAGAACGTGGGGCCCTTTGCAGGCTGTTACAAAATGCTGTCAGAAAGTCAGGGCCTTTGCAGGCTGTTACAACTGCTGTCAGAAAGTGGGGCCTTTGCAGGCTGTTACTAATGCGGTCAGAAAAGGGGGGCCCTTTGCAGGCTGTTACTACTGCTGTCAGA
>JADBJO010035609.1:2500-12044 GCA_016801955.1 Conus betulinus | reverse complement strand
TGCACACACTTTAGAGAGGGTCAAGTTGGAGAGGTGGACGGTCTTTTTGAGAGGGTGCTGTCCCATTGGGGGGATGATGGAGGAAGCCAATAGTCTAGCCTGAGGAAAACATGTTTGATGTTTTTGATCAGCTGTGCCCATGTGATTTCTGGGATTGAGGTATGTTTGCACGTGTTTATTCCAATGTGTCAAGGGCGTGAAACCTCTCGCAAAAGACCTTAAGCACTTAGAGATGAGGAATGTTGTACCTGGTAGTGAAAATAGGTAATAGACCCATTTAACCAGTGTGCCTTACCCACCGCACACAGTCGAACTGTGTCAAGGAGGACGAAGTGGTCACGTGACAGATGGCACCTAAGGTAGTAGGGGTTCGGACCTTCCCGATAGTGAAAGGGGGGAGGGACGTAACCACTAGGACCTCAGTGCATCGAGTGGGTGCTACATACTCAGTCAGCTGAGGTCGCTTTGTAAACAGCCTTTGAAGAGCAGGAGTCTTGGGACTCGTTCAGATGGTATTGCTGTGGGGCACTCTATTGGTTCTATTGTCAGGCTGGTTGAATGCGCGTGGACGTTGTTGTCGTAGCTTTTCTCCAGGATAATTACCGTGTTAATGGACCCCCGAAGTTGGCGGGAAATTTCGATGACCATCTGGTGCCAAGTGTTTGTTTGCTAATCAGTTAAGTAGGGATGTGTGTAAATGCTGATGTGTGGAAGAATGTAGCGAATGGAGAATTCAGGGTACTTGTGAACAGGGGGTTTGAGAAGCAGTATGGACAAAGGCATGGCCTGAAGGGAAATCCTTTGTTTCCATCCCTATATAAAACTGAGGGAGAACAACAATGTGAGAGAGAGGAGAAGACCACCATGAGAGAGAGAGAGAGAGAAGGACAGAGGAGAGAGAGAGAAGGGTGGGCAGGACACACAGGTCGAGAGAGAAGATAGTCTGGGAGATAGAAGAGACAGCAAAGTCTTAGGGTTAAAGACAAGCTGGAAGAGAAGGAAATTAAGTTTGAAGCCCAGAGGTGGGTGAAGACAGACAGACTAAATTTGAACCCAGAGATGGGTGAAAGAGACAAAGAAGAAGAGTTCTATGTCGAGATCCCAGAGACGACCACGAAGACCCAGTCCTGAAACCTGGAGCCAGTCAACCAAGGGCGTCACCATCAAGCAGTGCTGAAGAAGACTTGAACTTTGAAGAGACTTTTTCAAGAACTGTGGTGTGGTGTGAAAGCGTGGTTGTGTGTGTGAAAACCTGGCCAGGTAAGAAGTCATTTCATTATAACCTGGGATTAGGAAGTATTGATCTTTTATGTGTTGATTTGTTCATTTTGTGCAACTGGATTTTTCATTTTGATTATAAGTAGCATGGAATTGTATTTCTTGTGCTCAGTCATGTTAGGAGAGAAACGAATGCGTGACATCCCATTCCCAGAGAGAGGTGAATGTTTGGTGGGTGCATGAGTGTGCATATGCATGTGTGAGTGCAAAGATAACCTTGGTGTGTTAAGCCTGACTAATAATACATCAATTTAGTGCACTTAAGCAATACCATCATCATTTCCCCCATCCTGGACACAATGTATAGTATGATTTACTGTGTGTTGTTGTTGCATGGAATGTGTTTAAGCCAATGAATAAGATCATCGACAGTGAGACCTGGAACACTGATGATGATTTGGCTCTTACCTTTGTAAAATAGGAGGCTTGGGGTAATGTTTCGTATGGCTGAGTCACCTATAATGACATTTGACTTTGAGATATCAGTGTCAACCTGTAGTTGTGCAAGAAGCGGACGAGGTGATAATGTGTTGTTGCTGCTAGTCTGACCCTGACTGTTCTGAGTTGCATCATTAACCACTTTCTTTTTGACTGTGTGTTTTTGTTGTTCCTGTGGGGTGGTTTCTGTTGTGGACTGTTTTCCAGCCTATTGTGTCAGTGGTCTGAGTAGTAGTGTCTTTATCTGAGATAATATTGCTGGGTTTGTTTGAACTGTGGGGGACATTTGTAGTGGTAGACTGTGTCTGCACTGTGGCTTGATCAGAGTGTGTGTCTGTTTCTGAGTCGTTCTGAACCTCATGCTCCCCATTTTCATTAACGTGGAGCAGCATGGAGAACTTGTTGGAGGTGGGGAAGATGGACAGAGCAGAATCAGTATGGCTGCCAGATGGTGTGGTTGGTTTTGGGTTGGGTGTGGTATAAACTGAGTTTGTTTGAGGTGTTTGAGTTCAGATTTCAGGTGGCTGTTTTTGCTTCTAATCGGCGAATACTTCTGGTGTGAGAGTGCATGAGTTTTGAACCTCTGACAATAGTTTTGACCAGAGTGTTGACTTTTTGTCTGAGGTTTTGTACTGCTGGGTTACATTTGTAGGTGTAGGAATAGCGTGGTGGTTTGCTTGATTTTGAGGATGCAAGCTGTGTGTGTCGTTTCTGCGTTGCTTGTTGGAGAGGGTGGGCGTGATGTTTTCACATTGGAGTGGGTAGGTGGTTGGTTTTTTTGTTTTGTTTGGGTGTTTGCATCCTCATGTTTTGATTGAGCAGAGCTTTGTTTCTGCTTTGTTGGAATATGTGGAGTATTTGTGGTGAGTGCTGGGGTGAACTGTGTGTGCATGTTCCCCTCGAGCGACTGTAGTGGGACCGTAGGGGCAGGCTTTGTGCATGGCAAGGATGTGGATTGGGACGGAGTGGTATCACAGCTGGCTGGAGGGATGGTGGTGGGCTGGTCAGCAAATGCAATCTGGGGAGATGAGGAGCTCCATGGGGAGACGGGATGTCCTGAGCACAGAGGCCACCAGAAGGGAATGTCTTCAAGGGAGGGAAGGGGAAGGTCAGACAGGTTGTCGCATACAGCCTTGTTGAGGTTGGGATGGGAATCTTGGCCAGTTAGGATTAGTGATTCAAACTCGTACCGCAGCCATTTCTTGCACAGGTTTCCCTGTACCGGAACAGTACCTGTAGTGTAAAGTACAGTGATGGTGATGAGTTTCAGGGTGCTACAGTTGACTTGGACCTTGGTCCGGTACAACTCATCACTGGGGAGGCTGGTGGGGATAGACGAAAAATCGGCATTGTCGCTGAGGACAAGAGGCCAATTAGGTTTGGCGTATGCTGAACTCTGGTCTCTTGTTAATGTCACCAATATAACGTTTGTATAATTTATGTCTTGTGATTGGGAAAAGGTGTAGTGGAATTTTTGAATATGAGTTGCTTGGGGTCTATTTTAATGTCAATCAGGGGAACCCAGTCACAATGCGCATCACTGTTATTCGTGACCACAGACATGTCTGTGAAAGCATGGGTATGGTGAAGAGAAGGAGTGATGTGGTGGGGGAGGGGAGGGGATGTTGGAGAGTGAGAGTGGGGGAGATTAGGGTGGGGAGGGGTTAGGGTGGGGAGGGGGATGTGGGGGAGTGAGTGAGGGGATGGGGAGATATCACGGTCAACTCATGGTCATAGATGTTTCAAACTACATGGTGCCGATAAACAGCCATGCCTATCGCTGAACCAGTGACACTTGGAGCTAAGAGGATAAGGATAGGGGTTAGGTAATGGAGCGGGTAGAAAAGCGGCGGGGGCATGGGGGATTGGGGAGGAGTAGGGGGTATGGGATAGAAGGCGGCGCTGCCAAGTAAACTACCAACAAATCAAAGTCTAAGCTCCACACATCCTGGTCCCCTTTAAAGGAGGATAAACAAAGTACGTTCTTGTTTGATGAGGTCCTGAGAGACGAACACCAAGAGAGAAGAAGGTGGGCTGAAGAGCACAACAGATGGCTGAGGCACTGATTAACCAGCTTTCACAGCTGGCCCAGGGCTCACACACTGGTTCAACCACAATGTGTAGCGTGACCAGGATCCCAGTTCTGCGATAAAGAGAACTTGATCTGTAGATGAGAATCTGGTGGCTGGTTTGTCGAGTGTCCACATTTACCCTTTTCCTCTTTCTTTCAGAGGAGTGTGAGACTCAGCCAGCAAGTTTTCTCTATGGTAGAGTTTCTGCTATGACTATTAATCTCCACTTTTGTTTAAAGGCTAAGTTAAGTTTACAAAAGGGTAGGAGACAGTAATACATGTTACACAGTTGTAGTCAAACAACTCTTCCATGTTTCATATGAATTGAATCACACTGACTTGGACTATACTTAGTCCAAGTACACATGTGGTGTAGACTTAAAGTCATACACTACAAATCATTCCAATAATCACCAGTATTTATAAATCAGAGTAGCAGTTTTTTACCTAGCACAGGCATACTGTTTTCCTGATCAAAGTTAATCATTTAATTATCTTAACAGACAGAACTGCATTCTGGCAAAAGCCAAGGTGCAAACAAATAACAGTGGTCAGATTGGTCACAAAGAATTATAACCACTGGGAGAGAGCTTTTGCCATATGAGGGCAAGCAAACTACTACACAGAATAATTATTCATCAGTCTGATAAATGTTGCTAAGCATCTGTACAAAGTACAATGTTAACGCACACAGCATACATAAAATCAATACATAGATTTAAAAATGTAAGACAGAGTTCCACCTCACTTTCCCTGGGAATGAACAGTGAATGACTTGAGATCAAAGAGTTACCAAGAGTTTACTAGGCCTTCTCTGTCCTTGGTTTTCCTCTGCTCTTGACTACAGGCAGTCCTGAGGGGTCAGCGAAGTTGCACCTCTGCGTGTCTGGTATACGAATTTCTCCACTTACCGAATCAAATTTTGACAACCTATCATTCATCCATCAGGGGTGAGAGGGGGAGGGATTTAGTCTAGTCACCAATCGCCTCGGGAATTGTTTGAACCTAATCAGCACACGTTAATTTATGCGTCCGTATAGGTGTCCGCGAGCACCAGTTAATTTATTTATGCGTCCGTATAGGTGTCCGCGAGCACATGTAGGTGTCTGCGAGCATGGGGACCATAGGTATGAAAAAAGGAGGGGGGGGGGGGGGGGGGTTGGAGAAGGGAGGTTTGACGATTGCCTTTGTGTCAATTACAGCCACACGTGGCTCAGGTGGAGGGGGGGGGGGTTGGTGGTGGTGGGCGTGGAGAGCGTGGCAACATGCCTTTGTGTCACGGGGTAGAGGGGGGGGGGGGGTGAGCCGGGCTGTTGTGTGGGCTATTGTTAGAACGCACATCCCACACTGCGTAGTATCGCCCAGCATGGGGAGGGAGGGTTGAGAGGGGGGTAGAGAGGTAGGCCGATAAGAACGAAAGGCGTCATGCATTTACCGTGACACAATTTTTCTGTAGCAGATAGTCGAAGCCGTGCGACGCAGCTTTCTAAGAGGGGGAAGGGGAAAGGGGGGGTGGGGGTGGGGGTTTGAGAGGGGAGAGTGGGCATAGATTTGAAATCTATTCTTTGGTTTGGTGTTTTAGTGGGACCCATCGGATGGTGTTGTCAAGCGTCACGTCACAGCGTGCATGATATGACATTGTAAATACAGTTCACAGCACAGTAGCAGACCCTGTCCAGTCCAACACAGCTCCTTCAGCTTGTTGTAAACTTGCACCACTCAACACAGCCTGAGTACACCACAGTTCAGCTTGGAACAGCTTAACACCGTCCGACACAGCGCCGTCAGCTTGTCGTAAACTTCGCACCACTCAACACAGCCCGAGTACACTACAGTTCAGCTTGGAAAAGCTAACACCATCCGACACAGCGCCGTCAGCTTGTCGTAAACTTCGCACCACTCAACACAGCCCCGGGTACACAGTTTAGTAAAATAATGATTCAAATAGCTTGACACACAGATCAATAAAATAATGATTCAAACAGCTTAACACCGCTCAATAAATATGATTCAAAACAGCTTGTCACGACGGACCCAAACCAGCCAACACAAGAGAAAGAATGTGAGGGCCTTCAGTCCATCGGCGTGGGGGATAGAGGTGTAGAGTGACACCATGTCAAGTGTGAAGAAGAGGAGGCTGGTTTGAAAAGTGGGGTCTGTGTTGTATATATTGATCATGTTGAGTGTGTGGGTTGTGTCTTTGATGTATGTGGGGAGACCCTGTACAATGGATTGAAGGAGGAAGTCTAAGTACTGTGAAATGTGTTCCGTGGGGCAGCTGCAAGCAGGAACAATGAGTCTGCTAGGTGTGTTGGTTTTATGCATTTTGGGGTGTGCATCTTTTTACACCACTGTGTGCAGAAAGGTTTACAAACTGATGTGTTCAGCACTAGGCGAGATATAAAGTCATTTTCTTTTTTTTTTAATCAAGAAATTTTCATTATTTTCAGCGGAGAGAAACTTGAACACAACTGGCCTGTCAAGATGAACACTCCTCTCCCCCAACACATAGCCACTGCCTACAGTAGACCCAGCTGTTGACAACACTCTACTGCTGTCACAGATACCTGTGTACAACAGTAACCCGCGCCATGGATCAATCTCAACGATGGCATGTAAACTTGTACCGGGCTCGAATCGCTGTTATTGGCATGAATGTAGGGACTGTTCCACGTAATTGTGAGAATTATGTGTTTGGCACAGAATGTATATCACGAAGCTGCGCACGTGAGCGCGAGTGCACGCGCGCGCGTGTGTGTGTGTGTGCGTACGCGAGCGCGCGCGCGCGTGTGTGTGTGTGTGTGTGTGTGTTCGTGTGGCTGTGCGTGTGCGTGCGTGCGTGCGTGCATGTATGCGTGTGTGTGTGTGTGTGTGTGTGTGTGTGTGTGTGTGTGTGTGCAGGTGTGTGTGTGTGTGTGTGTGTGTGTGTGTGTTGTCATTATTAAATTTTCTTCTCCTTTTTTCTAAAATACAATATGCCAAATACTACTACGGATTTTGATGGAACAGCGACAATATATCAATAAACTAAACTGTAAACAGGACACTTTTAGTTACAATGCTTCGGGATACAAAAAAAAAACAAAAAAAAAAATAAAAAACCAGAATGACTACAATAACCAGTGTGTAATGCACGAAACAGCGAAACAATCGGTACATTGATGTCTTTTCTGTTTAAAATGAAGACACAAAAAGTTTGGGACAAGTGTGTGTGTGTGGTGTGTGTGTGTGTGTGTGGTGTGTGTGTGGTGTGTGGTGTGTGTGTGTCATTATTAAATTTTCTTCTCCTTTTTTCTTAAACAAAAATGCAAAAATACTACTACGGATTTTGATGGAACAACAATATATCAATAAAACTAAATCAGGACACTTTTAGTTACAATGCTTCGGATACAAAAAAAAAAAAAATACTGTGACCAGTAATCAATCAGTGACAATTTGCACAAATAAAATAATGACTACAACACTATTATCATGATATAATACAGTATCATTAATAAGATAAAAAAAATGAACATGTCTCTCATAATGGCATGAAATGCTTTAAAAAAAAAAATACAGTAGATAGGGATCAGCTTTACAGTTTTGAAATTCATCGGTACACGATGTTTACGCTGGTACACAAGTATTTTGTCTCTAATAGTAATGATCTGCTATGAAATGTGTATGTAGCTTTTTTTTCCTGAAGGATTATGCATTTGAGTGCATCGGAAAAATGCATTGGAATTGTATTCCAAAGCACACCCCACAGTAAGAAAAAACTTGATTTTAAACAGGCCTGTTCTAGATGAGGGAATCTAATAATTTGGTTGAATCCCTATGATTTGTGTTAAATTTAGACTGATGAATTTTGGGCTAAATCCGAAACTTTTTTTTTTTTTGGTAAACATTATTGGAACACATGTATCTTTGCAGTGGAGAACCCCTTTTTTTTGTTTGAATTTTTTTAAAAACTGCTTTAAGCGCTCTTTGTAGACATTGGAAAAAGGTTTCATAGCATTAGAACTACCTTGAGTCAAACAGTGTTTGAACAATGATTGATTGGAAGAGAGAATTTGTGCTAGTAGGAATAATTACACTGCATGAAAAGTTAAAAAATGGGATCCATTCAGATGATACTTGTTGTGGTGGACACTGATTTAAATAGATGTCTGGACACTGATTTAAGAAAACGTCTGGCTTCAGTGCTGACATTTAAAAATGTCTGCTTTAAGAGCTCTTTTGTAGAACATTGGGAAAAAGGTTTCATAGCATTAGAACTACCTGAGTCAAACAGTGTTGAACAATAATTGATTGAAGAGAGAATTTGTGCATGTAGGATAATTTACTGATTATGAAAGTTAAAGAAATGCTGGATCCTGCACAGCTGATTTGTTTGTGTGGACACTGATTTACATAACGTCTGGACACTGATTTACATAACGTCTGGACGCTCATTTATTTATCTGGATAACATAATGTCTGGACACTGATTTACATAATGTCTGGACACTGATTTAATAATGTCTGGGACACTGATTTAACATAATGTCTGGACACTTTACTTATATAATGTCTGGACGCTGGACTTTACATAAATGTCTGGACACTGATTTACATAATGTCTGGACGCTGATTTACATAATGTCTGGACACTGATTTACATAATGTCTGGACACTGATTTATATAATGTCTGGACGCTGATTTACATAATGTCTGGACACTGATTTACATAACGTCTGGACACTGATTTTACATAATGTCTGGACACTGATTCAAGTAATGTCTGGGCACTGATTTACATAATGTCTGGACGTTGATTTACATAATGTCTGGACGCTGATTTACATAATAATGTCTGAACGCTGCTTTAACAAATGTCTGGACACTGATTTAATAATGTCTGGACGCTGATTCAAGTAATGTCTGGACACTGATTTACATAATGTCTGGACGCTGATTTACATAATGTCTGGACGCTGATTTACATAATGTCTGGACGCTGATTTACATAATGTCTGGACACTGATTTACATTATCTCTGGACGCTTATTCACGTAATGTCTGGACACTGATTTACATAACGTCTCGACGCTGATTTACATCATGTCTGGACACTGGTTTACATAAACTGTTAAGGGAGTAAGACCAAGAAAGATTATTAACTTGCGGTAGAAACTTAGGTGGAGTGTTGTTATTCGTCATCTTGCAGCAAATCGAATTCCTAACACATGCAACCCGAGACACAATACACAACAAACAAAAAAAAAAAGGAAAACACACGAGTACACATGCTCTCTCTCCAACACACATACACACACACGCACGCACGCACGCACACACACCACACACACACACACACACACACACACAACCACACACACACACACACACACACACGTTTTAAGTCTATTTCTGTTTTTTCTTTACTTTTCTTTTCTGTTTCGTCTCGTCTTCTCTCTCCTCTCTCTCTCTCTCTCTCTCTCTCTCTCTCTCTCTCTCTCTCTCTCTCTCTGATGATCGAACTAGCACTGACAGACAGCATTCCTCTCCTCACTCACGTCACACCCATAACCTGTAACCATACACCCCACCATCCCCCAATTCCCACACACCATACACACGCACCCGCGCACGCACGCATGCTCGCACACACACACACACACACACACACACACACACACACACACGCACGCACGCACGCACGCACGCAACATCATGCACGCACGCACGCACATGCACGCACGCACAACACACCACACACACACACACACAC
>JADBJO010035608.1:0-12044 GCA_016801955.1 Conus betulinus | reverse complement strand
TATGGGGCCAAAGCGCGAACCGAACACACTGTCAGTGCGGGGGAAAAAGGGCAAAGGATGGACAGGTGAAGCTATCAAAGTGAGTTTGGCGTCCCTGTACACACAATACATATAAGAGCTACAACGCAGCAGCGGAATATCCTGACCTTGCAGCGAGGCAAAGATGTCTAGAATAAGCCAAATAGCTCTGATTGCAAGCCTGTCAGTTAAAACAAAACAAACAAACAAACAAACAAAAAAAAACAAACAAACAAACCAAACAAAAAATCAGGACTGAGATTTTGTGGTGGAATGCGAATAAGGTGGGGGGACCAAGAGCAGCCAAACAGCGCAGATATTAAGCCAAGAATGAAGGCCTACCACTGGGACTTATGTCTACGTGTCAATGCAGATTTGACTCGAGGATTCCAGATTCCCCACAGTTCAAGATTGCCTCATTGAACACTTGAGAAAGATTTACTATAGGAAATAAGGTACACTGCATTATGTCTCAGGGTATAATGGTAGACTGCTGTTGGGTTCCTTCTCATTGTGGTCTCAGAGGGAATGAAATAGCAGATAATCTAGCTAAACTTGGTGC
The DNA here is from genome assembly GCA_016801955.1 of Conus betulinus. Classification (NCBI taxonomy): domain Eukaryota; kingdom Metazoa; phylum Mollusca; class Gastropoda; order Neogastropoda; family Conidae; genus Conus; species Conus betulinus. Next base: position 11,464 of record JADBJO010035608.1, on the reverse strand, counting down.
ACAAAACTGTTCAGAATGTGTGCTAAATTTTCCATTACATCCTTCCATGTGTGAAATACTATTCAACATGGAACACTACGTTTACAAAACCCTTTTTTTCTGTGAAAAATGCTACACACTTCCTAGCTGCTCACGCCATCTGGCTAAGATTATCACAAAATGAAGGCTGAACACATGGAAGACCAAATTTTCTCCTGAAGGTGTGTGTGTCTGTGGAATATTCATCCCTGTGCATCACCTTTTATGAGATTGTCCAGTTTTAACTAAAATGTCCCATTTATGACTAGCGTCCCTATAGTGGGACGCTATAGTTATTTGCCCTTTATTGGCTTAATGTTAAAGATAAGGCAACTAAATTGTGATTATTAGTTACAGGGAAGCACCTTCTATAATTCTAATATACACAAGCGCTATCTCCCTTGGAATGTATTTCCGGTTGTCGGCCATTTGCGATGAACCACATGGTTGAAAACAGTCAAGATGGATCAAAGCAGAAGGTAAGTCAATATCTCTTTTGTCAAACACATTTTTATGATATTATTGAAGTAAATGTGATACGTAGTTTATGTTACATAGTTATTTTCGTTTCATGATATGTTATAATTTTGATGTTTGTTTGTTTTTTTTTTTTCTCGTTACGTCAATGTTTTATTAGTTACAGGATTGATAGACAGGCACAGGAGAAACAAAAAAAAAAAAAAAAAATGACACATCATGTGTTTCTTTTTTTATTTCAGCTTATCTCTAAAGATGAAATAAAGTCAAACTAATCGAAGAGCTGGATAGCTCAGTGAGTAGAGGGTTCGACTCTTATTCCAAGGTCAAGGGTTTGAATCCCGGCATTACTGAAACTGGTTCGCTGGTGTCAGGACAAGGTGACCAGCTGTCTCTGATCCGCGAAAGTGGCTGAGACGTAAAGCACCAAACCACCAACAGTCACACTAACCTAAATATGTGCATGCTCGACTTCCTGGGTGCTTACTTTATCAAAACGATCTCTGTTTTGCAGACGATACAACGTAAATGAAGTACTGGATATCCTTGAAGCGGACACTGTTTTCCAAACTGCAATATCTACATTGATCCCCCACCTACTGATGAATTGACAGACGAGGACAGTGGAGATGAAGATGCTGAAATTCACAATCTGAATGGGCGGCAACTTCAGTCATCTGCTTCAGCAACAGTCATTTATGCTGACGGAAGACAGATCACCGGTGATGACAGCACTCAGTCTACTCCCCAAGAGAACGACATGGTCAGTTTTTATAGTTATTTTTATCATGTACCTACCTCCCTCTATTCCCTCTCCCTCCCTCCCTCCCCCTCCCTCCCCTCCCTCCCTCCCTCCCTAGAGAGAGAGAGAGAGAGAGAGAGAGAGAGAGAGAGAGAGAGAGAGAGCGAGAGAGAAAGAAAGAAAGATAAAATATTATAATTCAATATCTAACACGTGTGTGTGTGTGTGTGTGTGTGTGTGTGTGTGTGTGTGTGTGTGTGTGTGTGTGTGTGTGTGTGTGTGTGTGTGTGTGTGTGTGTGTGTGCAGGATTCAGATGAACACGTTTCTGAACTGGGGAATGCAGAGTACGGGTGCAATCTCTCCACAACATGGCAAAAAACGCAAAGCTGACTCAGAAAGGTTCGCACCTTTCTGGCCATCCTAATTCTATCTGGTTACTGCACACTTCCCCGACGCAGACTGTACTGGTCCAATGACATGGACATTCATAATACAGCTGTCACCTCAGCCATGAGCCGAGACAGATTCGAGAGAGATCATGAGATACCTCCATGTGAGTGACAACACCAACCCTTGAAGCTGATGACAAGATGGCCAAAGTCAGACCACTGCTGACCATGCTGAATGAAAGAAGCCTTCATTACTTTCTAAGACAACAGATTCTCAGCATGGATGATAGCATGGTCCCGTACTATGGTCGTATGGCTCAAAACAATTTATAAGAGGCAAACCCATCCGATTTGGATTCAAGATGTGGGTCCTTGCTACCCCCCCTTGGGATACGCCGTCCAATTTGAGCCCTACCAAGGGCGAAAGGAAGGCAAGCTGTTGCGGCCCGCCCTGGTGTGGGAATGGGAGGGATCAGTTGTCATCGATCTTGTATCTGAAATCCAAGGACAAGATGCTTTCCACCTCACGTCTGACAACCTCTTCACGTCACTGAAACTCGTGGACTACCTCTCTTCCAAAGGCATTGCATGCACAGGAACCATTCGTGCAAATCGGGTTGAAGATTGTCCGCTGCGATCAGTGCAGGAGATGAATAAAACTCCAAGGGGCACCTTCGACTACTACACTGACACAAGCAATGCCATAATCGTGGTTCGTTGGAATGACAACAACGTTGTCAATGTGGTCTCCAACAAGGTGGGCGTGAATCCTACCACAGAAAACAAGAAGGTTTTCCAGGCAAGCCAGGCAGCACGTCAACATTGATCAGCCAGCTCTCATCAACCACTACAACAAGACCATGGGAGGAGTTGATAGGATCGACCAGAACATTGACAAGTCCCGCGTCCATCCGATCGAAGAAATGGTGGTGGTCCATTTTCTCACTTTGCCTGGATTTGGCCGTTTAGCAAACCTGGCACTTGTACCGGGCCACGCCCACTGAGAAGACCCCCCCCCCCCCCCCCCCCCCCCCCCCCCCCCCCGATCTTCTTGCTGTGCGACGAACCATTGCCACTGTCTATCTGACTAGATCAGTGAAGCAGCATCGCGTGGAACGTCCACTTGGTCGCCCTGCCCAGCTTGACAAGCGAGTTGCACCGGCCCTTTTGCTTTGACGGCAGAGATCATCTTGTGGAGCGTGTCCAGAAGCGACTCGGGTGTACTTCCTGTGGCAAGAAGAGCAGTGACAAGTGCACAAGTGCAATGTGGGCTTCATGCCAAATGTTTTGCAGCTTTTCACACAGATGGCTGATCAATGACAGTACGCTTACGAAGACACAATGAGTGAACTACGTCAATCTGCTGTGACTCCACTATGAGTAAAATGCTCTTTTTGTTCTTTTTGTGTTTCAGTTATGTACAATTAATCTGTCAACAACCAAGTCGATAATGCTATTTCATGATTTGATGCAAAATTCAAGAATACATTTGGCTGAACTATGATTTCAAATGAGTTCTGTGTCTTTGTATGTATCATAAAAACCTGTACCCTCCCGTGCCTAGCGTCGTCTCTATAGTGGGACGGTAGGTTTTATATGTCTGAAACACAAACGATAAAAAAAATGTAAAACCAGCCTTCAAACCTCAATACTTGCAATATTTGCACCCTGAATAAATGAAAACCAAAGAAAAAAAAAATCAGCATATATGGGTTTAAGGCGAAGGTATCAGTCTTGACAAATATGAAAACGAGAGTCAAGTTCCGTCTGACTCAGGCATAATTGAGTTTGCCGCCACTTTAGCCAGTTCTGATGTATCCAAACTATTCATTTCCAATTTCGTTTTGATTAATCGAGGTTATTTGTATTTGTTTCTGTCTGTCTTTGTGTTTGTCTTTTGATCTCCCTTGCATCCTTGGGTGGATCCTCAAGCGTAGGCTCAAAGATTGCCCCCTACATTTTATACTATTTGCATAATATCTGTAGTTTTTCAGCAACTTTTTTTCCTCCCCACACACTTTCGTTTGGTTTCCTTTACTACTACTCTTCGCTGGCTGCTTCGGGGGTGCTATTGGATTCTTTTTTGCACCCCTTGGTGGTGAGAACACCACGGTATTATGGACTGTGGTGTGTCATGAAGACAATTTAGTTGTTGGCCTGCGCTTGTTTTTTCCCCCACTATTAGATTGTTCGTCTTTGTATTTGTCTGACTTTATTACAAGTTTAAAAGGCTGTGCCAGTCTTGAATAGTTGTGAGTATTATATATATATATATATATATATATATATATATATATATATATATATATATATGTGTGTGTGTGTGTGTGTGTGTGTGTGTGTGTGTATCCTTTTTTTCTAGTGCTATTTATAATCACAATGGTGTGACAAAGAACGAGACTGTCTGGATTCCAGTGATGAAGAAGCCTGTGGCTATAAGATGCGGCACATGTTTGAGAAAGCACTGGATTCTCCAGGCACTGATGACGATATACAGTTCATGCCTGACCAGCCCCCCGCTGTGGTAAACTTTGTGAAAAGAATGTATGGCAGACCTTACGTCACACCATTGCTCTCTTCGACTGATGATGGCCACAAGAGTGACGTCACACTGTGTCCACAGACCCACTTTCAGTGCCCTGGCGGTGGTTACTGTCTCCCTGTCTTTGTCCTCTGCAACGGCGTTGATGACTGCCAGGGTCATGAGGACGAGGCGGCATGTGAGCAGTTCACATGTCCAGGGTTCTACCAGTGCAGGAAGTCCCCTGTCTGTCTTCATCCTGACCACGTGTGTGATGGGTTTCATACACTGAGCAGCAGGACGATGAACGATTCTGCCATCACTTATGTCCTACGAACTGCACGTGCCAAGGTCTGTTATTTCAGTGCTGGGTGGAGATCAGCATTGAGACCTATCCTGACGTACGTTACCTGGATGCCAGCAGAAGCGGACTGAGGCCAGAACGTCTGTGGATCAACACCATGTTGGTGTTTCTGGCACTGCAACGATGTGGTCTTTTCATGCTGAATCTTCCTTCACTGTCTAACTTGCTCATTGTGGACGTCAGTTACAACAGCATCCACACGATGACAATAAATCAGCTGAAACAGGTGAGTAAACTGAAGATCTTATTGCTGACAGATAACCCACTGACCAGAATGTTTGAAGGCAACAGGTCCTCAGAGTCACACACACCTTTCTCTCAGCCCTGCGAATTCTGCACCTGTCTCAGGTTCCCATCCCTCATCTATCTGCCCAGACCCTTTGAGGCCTTTCCCTCACTGACTGTCCTCAACCTTTCACACAGCGGTGTGCAGCAGGTGACCGGTAGTCTGCCCACACCCCAACTGCAGATCCTGGATGTGACAGGCTGTCACCTTCATCACATGCCCCGTCACTGGCTCTCCAACCTCCCCAGGCTTCACACTGTGCTCACAGACCGCCCCACGTTGTGCTGTGATCAGAACTTGCCTGCAGGCTTCGACATCAAACACTGTCACTCCCCTTCATCTCTCTTCTCCTCCTGCAACGATCTGTTTGGGATCAACCGCTCTGCGTGCTGTCACGGCCATCCTGGCTGTTTGGGCCATTCTGGGCAACGTTTCAACTCTCTTCGTCCACCTGCGTGAGGCAAACATGGACAGCAGTGGGAATAAACACAGCAGCATTGTCTTTGTGTCACAGTTGTCGGTGTCTAACCTGGTGATGGGGGTGCACCTGTTGGGTGTGTGTGTGTGGCTGATCAGCTATTCCTGGGTAAATACCTGTGGGTAGACAGGTGGTGGAGGAACAGCCCGTGGTGCTCCCTGTTAAACTTTCTCTACCTGTTCTCTGTCCCAGGTGTCCACATTGGTCCTGGTGTGTCTAACAGGAGATCACTGTGTTCACCTGTCCAGGCCAGACAGGGAGATGTGGGCAGAAGACAGGTGATGGCTTCCAGCGTCCTGTGCTGGGGGATAGGTCTGGTTCTGTCCATCACACCACACATTTCCACTTGGATCCTGCACCATCAAAGCAGTCTGTGTGTCCCTCTTCCCTTGACTTACAACCCAGGCACTCATCACCACGCCTCATTGGTGTTGATCACGTTGAACACAGGACTTATGGCCCTGACGACAGTAGGTCAACTTACATCTTCTTCACTGTTCGGGCCAACCCTCTCGTGTTCGTTACAGACGCCCGAAGATTTCAACAGCTGAAGTTAGCTCGTCGCAGTGTCAATGTCACAGTGATTGACGCCTGTGGCTGGTTCCTGGTGACTATTCTCGTCTTGTTGCTGCCCACACAGCAATTTGTGTCTGAAGAAATCCGCTCTGCTGTCACAGCCTTCACCCTGCCCGTCAATATGGCGCTCAATCCTGTCCTGCACGTGACGAACGTAGCTTCAGAACGACGTAAACAAGTCCGGACACAGCGCGTGCTGCAACGTCTGGGCAAGAAGATCAAGGCTACATAATTTAGAGAGAGAGGAGGTTAGTTACTGCCAAGGACGTAGGCAGATAAAGCACAGGGTAAAACACTGTCTGCCTATGTCTGCCTATGTCTGTCTGTGTCATTGGCGGTAACTAACCCTCTCTCTTTCTAATTGTTCCGCCTTCAGTTACTTTGTCGTTTTGAAATTTAGGTACATGAAATCAATATGGGATAATATTTTACAGTATGTTAGAGACTGAATAGATGATTTTACCCAAAGAAAAACATGGACTGGCCCAAGGTGGTAATCCTGTCAAGAAAGTCAAAGTGGAGCAGACTTAGTGGAAGAGTGTGGGTGAAAATGGAAGTCAGTGTGGAATAAAGATCCTGTTCATAGCGCGGTATTGTGATGACCATCCAGAATAGGAAGAGACAGATACAGAGGCAACAACAACAAAAAAAAGGAGAAGAGAAAAACTTAAAGGTAACGGATCCTACTCACGACAGATTCAGTGTGATGAAGCTTTGTCTGCTAGCGGCAATTGTTTTCTTTTAAATCAACATAGTATTAGAAAGAAGAGAAACACACAAACATGAATAAAATCTTTGACATACGTCATGTCCGTCCTTGGCCGTCCCGCCATTCCGTCACATCCTGTGGTTCAACAGCAGGGAAGGTTTGGAGGCCCGTGATCAAATTCCCACAGAGTTGTTTCCCGTTGTGCTGCCATGCAGTGTTCCATACGACCCTTTATTGTTCAGCCGCTATCTTCAAGGCCATGTTCTGAGGTTCGTTTACTGTTCACACACACACACACACACACACACACACACACGCACAGGGACACACGTCATTGACAAGACAAAACAAAAAACAAACAAAACAAACAAACAAACAAACACGAAGCTGTAGCATACATGCCTTATATTGAATCTAACCTAAGGAACACCAGAAGCAGTTCTGTTGTCGCGAATCACACATAAATGTCAAAGGATTTTTCAAACTGGTAAAAATATATAAAGTTCAGTCGTCATGTTGTAGTGAACTGGATGGAGACAGCTTTAAACTCAAAGAGAAAAATTGGAATTGTGTAAAAACTAGAATTAAGCAGACCTAGACTCAGGAAAAAAACGTTGAATTTTAGTCAAAGACTGTACCAAACCTGAGTCCTAGAGAGCACTGTATCCGCCATACCTATTATTGTTTGTAAAAACGGTTCATTTCAGGAGTGTTTTGGCAAATTAAAAGATAAAAGTATAACACTGTGACGATTGAAAGATGAAGTTGGAGAATGGTTGATGGTGGTCAATTAACAACACAGAGATGAAAAAAGGAAATAAGGATTGGATCCACAGTGCCATCAGCCTATAAACACATACTGAAGATGCGCAATGCCCATCTGCAAAGAAATAGAGGGAAAAAAGCCTTTTGCGGTTCATCAACATTTAATTGAAATATAAAGTTAATAGCATGTGTATGAAAACACAAATAAATAAACAAACCATATTCTTCCACTTCAGTAACTGAACAGTCCTTATTACAGTTGAACATAACCCCCACCATTTACAGTGTGCGCATGTACACTTTTTGACCGATCCTTTTATTTGTTTATTTTTTTATTTTATTTATTTATTTTTGTTTTTTTTTTTTTTTTTAAACAACCATCCAATTTCTCCTTTATAAAAAGCACGGCTTACACGAGACACTCATTGTGCACACGCGCATATCATGAGCGCAAAGGTCTAAAACAAGTTTCTGCATCATCTAGCCAGTCATTTCGCCAAACAAGTCAAACAAAATTCCAATTTTTTGAAACTGACAGTCTTTAACGATGAAAATTTTACCGCTCAGATGGCTGCCAAATATGTTGCTAATGCACGCCTACACTCTCCATGCACGAACACCGATCACCATGATAAAAACAAACATTCAACGTTCTTCTAGAATGTGACATCTGTGACTGTGATCCGGGATTTTGATAACTGAGGGCTGTAATTGTAATCTGGTGTATGATGCTGTAACCACTCCTTCCCGAAAACACTCCCCCACAGGTAAGAAAGGGCACGTGCCCAAACTCCATACTTCACCCCCAGAAGCAACGTCCCACTCAGGGTAAGTCTAAACTGACCTTCCACTTTGTTCCAAGTATCTCCCTTCTTTCGAAATTATCAAAATGTCCCAAATGACAAAACGTATGAATCAAAACATATTGCACCCCTCTTCTTGTTTGTCCAAATCACTTCCTGCGTAAAAAAAATATAATCACAATCGACAAACCATATTAACCAGTTGACTAGGGTTTTAGATATAAGATAGGTAGAGGTAGTGTGTGTGTGTAGATCAAAGATCAGCTACCCTAATCAACATGATGTTTAGCAGCTCACAGTCTGAAGACTTCTGTGGTGCCTGTGGCATACACCGTAATCACCACATATACATCACTACTCCAGCCTTGCACGGTCGCTAAGCCAGACGACTAAATCCACTCCCACCAGATTCTACTCTACTGACAAGCGCAATCACAAAAACACACAGACACAACAATCTGCACGTGCACAACACATTTATTAAATTCTACACATATACACCAACAAACCCTTCCAATCTAATGCCCTTACACATAGATTCATCGCACTGGATTCCCGCTACATCAAACACATAACACAATGATGAAGTACAGACATTCAGTAATTCTAAATGTAAACTACGAGCACTCACACCAGATTCTTGCTATTTAATTCGCCCTCTCTCTCTCTCTCTCAATCACTCATCCTCATACACAATCTAAATGTCATCCAATAGTTTGAAATTGTCTCGTGTCCACTGTCACATGAAGATTGTTGTGTGGAAAAATTCGACAACTCCTGTTCAAAACCGTTCCAACATTGGAAACATCAGTTTCTCATCATTGATGCACATTCTAAACACAACCATAATTGCAGGATGTAGGCAATACTTCGTCCACTGCCGCCATCACGATGAAGAATGACGACGGGAACAGGCGGAAGTATTCTGCAGCTTAGAATCAGTCTGTAGTACAGGGATGGCTGGATACGTCAGCAGAGTGCAGAGATGGGCAGAGACCCTGTCAAGAACCCCAGCAAGAACGAAGATGTGCTGAGACCCCAGCGAAATTCAGAGATGGAGGGAGACTCCTGCAAAGTGCGCAGATGAGCGGAGACCCCAGCAAAGTGCAGAGATGGGGAAGACTTCAGTAAAGCCCAGAGATAGGGAAGACTTCAGTAAAGCCCAGAGATAGGGAGGACTTCAGTGAAGCCCAGAGATAGGGAAGACTTCAGTAAAGCCCAGAGATAGGGAAGACTTCAGTGAAGCCCAGAGTTGGGCCAAGCAGGCCTAAGCATGGTTAAGGAACATTATGTCAGTGATGTCGCCGAACCACCACACAAGTCCTCCTCTAACACTTATCAACTGTCTTTTTAGGTGGTTAAGTCAGCACATGCATCAATAATTGAAACTTTTCATCAGTGTTCCCCACATCTCACATTTGATCAAACAAAATAACTAAAACTAAACACACTCTTCTTTCCTTTACAATTCATCTTTACTTGCGCCATCCAACCTGGCATCAACTCTTCTAATATATCCAACGAGCAGGGCACAAACAAAAATGTTTCCCACAAAAATCATAAAACATTCAAAATTCTTGAACAATGTGTTCCAAAAAGAATGCCAACAATCACTAGACCATTATCACACGATCTCATTCTTCAAAGTGAGGCGCAGAATAAGACCATACAGCTCAAGTGGGACATAGTAAGTGTCGCGCTAACAAAAGTTACACAAACGAGTGAAGAAATAAAAACGTCACGCCATGGCGTAAAGAGTAACTTTTGAAGACAACGTAAGAAATCTACCAAGTGTTGTATAAAACAATAGCCAACCAGTGAGTGGAAGACGCATGATTGTATAGCGGATAAGCTCAGAAGATCAAGAAGGAGACAGGCAGGACAAGGCCAAGATTGCGGTTTGAAGAAAAAGCGTGTCTGAAGAGGAAAGAAGTCCACCACCCATACGTGAGCAAGTTCTGGAAGAGACCGCCCAGTATTTGAACGTCAAAAACACAAAGGGGTGAGATCCTGTGAATCAGTGACGGGTATTTGATCATTCACCCAATGAGCGTCATTGGATTGTCACCAGTGTTTGGCAAACAAGGGTTGCGCTGAGGTAGATACGCTTAATTATTTCACATAATACTTCGATTCATATTATCATTCAAGTTTTTGACTGTTCGATCGCACTAATCAACATCAGTTTGGTTGAATCCTATTGTTTACGCGCGGTCTATCTATAACATAATATACGACTCAAGTTCTATTCCGAATTCCCGATCTTTTTTTATTCACTTATGGTCTACTTAACATCATTGCACCATGATTGATTTATTGCTGGGGTAGACTAGATTTGTCGACATCCTCATCTATCAATCACCCCATCAGCATCTCACCATGATGTGTTGTATGATCATACTTTATTTTCAGCCATCGTCATATCCCATTCAGATCTACTTAACTTAGCAATGTCATGGATGACGAGCATTGTTATTTTTCAAGCCGTATATACCTACTATATCCCTAGACTGTAGCAACATCGTTTTCCACAACATTATTGATCAATAAGTTCATGAATGAAAATGTAATAGTGGCCGAGCTATGGAACAATTGCTCAACGGTGAATGAATTGTTGTAAAGATTTCTCATTTAGAAAAGAAGAATGCAGTAGAGAGGGTAATGAAATGACTGTTTTCTATACAGGCAATTCATAGCAGAAAGAAAAAATAGTCATATATATATATATATATATATAGATAATATATATTAATATATAATAATAGAGAATATATATATAGTGACTCGGTAACTTATCCTTGAATTTATTAGTTTATTGTATACTAAATTCGTGTATATTATATATGATATCTATATATATAGTATAGATTTATATATATATAGATAGTGGTGTGTGTGTGTGTGTGTGTGCGGTGCGTGTGTGTGTGTTGGTGGTGTGTGCCGTAGCTGTGCTTGCGTGCGTGCGTGTGCGTGTGTGTTGTTGTGTGGTGTGTGTATCAGGTTAGTAGCAGCGTGAGTGTCACCATGCAGGTTTTATATTATTTTCAACATGGAACATCTGGGTCCATCAAGATGTACTACGTGAGACCATGACAGAAAAATCACCAGCAAGTTCATCAGCAAGACAAACAAAATCAAGATTACACTTCCACGTCATCAATCATCCACATTCACAAGATAATTAACCTTTTATTTTTCATGCACCCAAGATACTTCGTGCAGGGCCCGGAGATTGTCGTCATGAACCAGGACTGACCAGCGAAGTAGTGCGCACAGTTCAACAAAAATTCATAGGAAGAAAGAGTGACTTAAGGCACGACTGTGTTGTCCTTTTG
>JADBJO010035607.1:0-12045 GCA_016801955.1 Conus betulinus | reverse complement strand
TTTCCCACAGAAGAAATCTCATGTGGTGAAAATGTTAACTCCGCAATGATGGACAGACAATTCTATGCCGGGAAAGAAGACTGAACCAGTCCTTTGTTTTTCACGATGGTGATGGCATACTACTTTTGGAAGCCATAATATATCAAGGACAGTGCATAGACGTAAGTTTTCACTGTTTCTTTATGCTTTAAATACTTTTTTAATTGGTCAAGATGAGCTGAGTTTTGAAGGAACAGATGTGATCAGACAGTCTTCATTAGCTGTCCCAAGACATCATGACTCCCGGTTTTTCGTAAGAGGACCTGCAGCCAAGAGACAGATGTATACAGTGCCGAGTTAGTATTGCTCACACCATTGCCTGTGACCTGGCCAGTCAGCACAAAGACAAGCTAGAAATCATTTGCATGTCCTGACGTCTCATCACTCTATGTGCGCACACTCTGTCTTGAAGGTATGACTGTGCTTTGGAGAGAGAAATTGTCATTATGAAATTATTAGCGCATAAAACTTTTTGCAGCAGTCAGACGTAAGCAATGAGGCAATGTGCTCAAACACTGACTTAGTTTTTGTCTTGTGCATGTTGATGTTCGACTCAGTTGATGCACATGTATCATTACGGATCGAAATCGTTGCTGTACACTGGGTCATCCTTTTGTTTCACACACACACCACACTCGCCAAAACCAGTTTTTACACATTTCTTTCCCCTCAGCTGTTTTGAATTGTCGGATAGTGGTTCAACTTTGCATGGTGCCATTTGTTTTTATTGCTCAGTGTGTTTGAAAATACCATAACTTTGGGGCATTGGTTATGTAATTTTCTGTCACTTTTTGGGTCTGATTTTTTGGGCTATAAAGGACATTATTATTATATAAGCAGTACCTGCCATTTTTCTTTCTTTTTTTATTTGAAAATTTACGCCCCTAGTAATAGCTGGTTGTTTAGCTTCATGAAAATAGCGAAAAGCAATAAATCTAAGAGCAGTGCACACAGTGTGAAGAAATCTCATATATTGTGAGAAATGTTATGAATAGGTGAATAAACCCTTAAAATGGGAAACGGGAAACACATGATGAAAAAGAAATATCAATTTGGAGTTTTCTTAATCGTTTTTGTGAATTTTTTAAATTCTAACCGCAGTCATCAAATATATTGCAGGCTGACAACTTTGGTTCATCGAGTTCAGTAACATCACACGGCCTGAAGTTTATTGGCCAGTTGCTTAACAAATCCATCGATGACTGACAGAACTTGAAATGGCCGATACATATCAACAGAGATGAGGTTACATGGGATTAATTATTCCCAGCAGAATTTTATGGGCAACTCACCAAGAAAAGTATGTACATCAAATGACTGACCTTCTCCTGGGGAAGAGAGAGGAAAATACATGGGCACAGCACACTAATTGGCAACCAGGAAAAAGGGAGGGTTAACTGGAGGGGACAGGTAACCCTGACTGAAGGTGATTTGAGATGTGCCTAAAAAGAGCTGAATGCACAGAATGACTGATGAACACCTGACAGCTGGGGGTTGGGGAGGGAATGTGGTGTAAGGAGGTGCTACATAGATTGGCAGCCAAGAAAGTTCATTTTGTGGTGTTTATAGCTGACTACAAAGGACCATATCAACCCTTTGTGATGAGTCTCTCTATACATTTGGGAAACATTGGATTGGATTATTAAGCAAACGCATGCACCTGTGCTTCTGTGCATACATAGACCAGGTTAGCAGAATTGCGCATCAGATTCTTGTTATCTTCATTTTGACTGTGCTGGTAAGGACTAGTTAAGCTTAAGTAATGTTCAGCTATTGTGAATGATGCTCTTTTTTAAGTTCAGTTCCTGCATGAATCATTATTCTGTGAAAAGTAGATTTCAAACGTCACTTTGTGGTTTATTGGGTCAAAGCCAGATCAGAGGACAACCTTGGCCTGTTATGAGTTAGAATAAAAGAGAAAAATCTTAAATAAGCTGTTTATGTTGTAGTGGCCACAGGAGTGTGAGTGGAGGGAAAAAGTTGTGGCGTATAGCCAGGAATACTTGAAACTTATACTATGTGTCAGCAAATTTTTAATTGAATTGGCATCAGTGAAAACAGAATTAGATCAGGTCTGTTCCAGTCTAAACATCATCAGCCCGCAGTGGTCCATTAGTCAGATTGCAAAGTGAACATTCACCGTGCAATATCTTTGCTACTTAGCACAGATAGTCTTCTTCGGGTCTAGGCCACAAATAGGACCCTCTTCTGCCCAGGGTATACAGGATCCTTCTTGTTCAGCTTTTGGTCTACTAATGTCAATATCAGGTGGATGCTTATCACAAGATGCTGTACTACTAGAACTTTCCTTGTGCTTAGTTATCTTGTGTTGTTGAGATTAAGTAACAGATAGTGCTTTTTGTCATGTATCGTTTTCCCTCTGATGATGGAGCCAGGCTAAGCATCTCTGTAGGTGGAGTCTACCAGTCTTTTTGTTTAACTCATGTGATGGGGGTGAGTGTTGCTGTGTGCAAAGAATGTGTGTAAGAAGGCAAAGCATTACTCAAACTGGCTACAGAAACCTCATTTTTTCTTTTGACACTGGGTCAGTTGAGATGTGGAGATCAGCTTGAGTTTGAGACTGTTGACAGAGGCAGCACAGTTTCTGTAGGCTCAGCTTCTTCAATTATGTTGGCTCTTTAGGGTGCAAGACCTCTGCCATCATCCTCCATCTTTGGCCTCTCCCTTCCCTCTTTTTGCTCCCAACCACCCTATTAAATGTACAGGCACACAGTATTTGAATAGTTGATACTTTTAGTATTTGAATAGTGATAAACCTTACTTCTAGTCTTCCAGATAGTAGCCAGAGATGCTTACCACAGGATTATGTCATAACTGTTTGTTTTTTTTTTCTTTTAGTAAAAAAATGACCAAAAGAATGTGAAAAACTGGTTCATTTTTTGTTTGACGTGTACACATAAAGAGCGGAGGCGATTTTATTTATTTATTTTTTTAGCTTGAAACTAACATTAAAGCTGCCTTCAAATAAATCTGGAGAATGGTGTGCTTCAACTCCGTTTTTTCCATTTGTGTGGTCTGGTCACAATGTTAATCATAGTTCTGGTCAAAAAATTGTTGAATAATAAAGATAAGGTAAAATACCATTTAGGCAGCGTGTACCTGTATGATGTGTTGTTTAAAAAATGATTTTTAATTTCAGGCAACACTGGTTTTATTTCATATCATAATAGTTTTTTTTTCTTTCATGAACTGATATATTGTACAGGTGTGGAGTTTTGATTTTTACAGTTGTGTCGACATGGGAATCAACTTGACAAGTATTTGTTGATATGAAAAGTCTTGTTAACCCATTCATCTGTCATAGGCAGTGGGTTTCATGAAAACTTGATTTGATTCCTGTAAGTATTGTGTGTTGAACCTGATACATTGTTTGGAGCAATATGAGCTCAGTTGCATTGAACATTCACTTTGACCAGAGTTCTGAACAGACATTCAGAAATGAGATGCACATACTGTAGCGATGTTTGACAACAATAAATGATGATGGACCTCTGTGTTGCATTGCTTTTAAGTCTGTGCACAGACATCTTTCTGTATGGAGAGAGAGGAGGGGTACATGATTTTGAGGATGGGTAATAATAGCTCCCACAGAAAGCTGAGAGGGATGCTGGGAAGAATTGTGTTCATGGCAAGAGCAGTCTGGTCCACCAAGATGGTAGTAAATCTTTCAGCATATCTCCTGAAAATGTTTGAACAAAGAAAAACAAACACCAGTTTCCTTCTAAATTTTTCAAGGATAATTGATGAAGTTTAGAGAAAGATGATGAATGAAAGATACATAACGTATAGTTCTCCCACCCCCACACCCCACCTCCTTCCACACCACCCTTTCTCTCTCTCTCTCTCTGTTCGGGCATCTGTCTGTCCATTATCTGCCTTTCTAGTGCAAATCAACAGAGCCAATTCCACACATCTGATGAACTTGGAGAAGATTATGAAAAGCCAAGGCACATTCCAAATTACATTTTAGTAAAATATGTGTTTGACCACACATAAACACACACACACACACATGTTTGTAGCTATTTTCTCCTTAACAAGCAATCCAACGTAAAAGACATGCTATGCAAAGGATCAATTTATTTTTCACAATGTAGGTGAAGTCCACAAAACCAGCAGGAAGTTCTACCTGCTGCTTGAACGCACAAAGTTTTGCCACAGTACTCTCTCTGGTGCTGCCTGATGGGTGCGCAGGGTACCATGAAAGTGAAGGCTTTCTGTGTAGGCCAGATGCCGGTGGACAGTAGTGACACACTTCCCAGTATAAACTCCTTTACTGATTCTGTTTGGACACCATTTTATAGCCAGCAATGTATTGATTTCCAAGTAACGTCGCCTTTCCTTTGAAGATCCAATAGTTGAAGTGCAACTGGAGGTAGAGCACACCCATTGCACTCATGTTGTAAGTTCTGCTGTGAAAAGTATCTAGAAACAATGTCGGTATTTGCAACACTGTACTTAAAATGAAACAGAAATCCTTTACTTAAAAATGTTTTGTTTTGTGAATTTTCAGTCTGGTTTGTAACACATGAAACACTGCTGTCAGTCGTAAAATTATGCTGCAACTACAAAGCTGTCTTTCAATTCCTTGGAGATGTTAACTTGGAATCGCAGATTTTCCACCGTCTAATCATCAGTACAGGACACTGCCGATCATTTCTGATGGCTCAATGCCTTCTTGGATTGATTGAACAGCCAGAAACAATTTCTGGTAGAATGGAATCCCTGTTGTTCTTGAGACCTAAATAACACACAAGGGAAAAAAAATATGAAGAAGGTACTGCAGTGTTTGACAGATAATATGTGTTCACCTGTTTAAATATAAGGGGATTTAGAGGGCAGCAATGATATCACATAGAGATGAAACATACAGCAAATGACAGTCTTATTCTGAACATTAAAGAAACTGGATATGCTATCACGTTAATACCTAAATAATATTGTTAGTATCCCTAGAAGATGTAATGCAATATCCTGAAAACTCGAGTCCATATTTTCGATGAAAACAAGCCTGAGAACAAAAGGTAAGCATCAACTGAAAAGATTTGTTTCTTTCCTTGGGGCACACTACCTTACCACAAAGTTTTACAGTATCAGTAGAAGTAGCGCACTACGTGCTATCTTCCACCAAGTTTTATCAGTATCAGTAGAGTAGGCAACATGCTTACCTTCCCACCCAATGTTTTACAGTATCAGTTAGAGTAGGCAACAGATCTACTTCCCACCAAGTTTATCAGTATCAGTAGAGGTACGGCACACATGCTACCTTCCCACCAGTTTTCTCAGTCGCAGTAGAGTAGGCACACATGCTACACTTCCACCCACAACGTCCACCTTCTATCAGTTACTCCAAGACCTGAGCTAAGTGAACCAGGAACCGCCAGAGATTGATATGCGGCTGCGGGACCTGTAGCCATATGCGACCTGATCTACGCCTCTCTAGCCACCCCCCCACACATGCGCCCCCAGGGCCTCATGCCGAACCATCTGTGCCTACCCTAGACATTGGTTAAGTAGGTGGTGTGTAGTGACATGCTACCCACATATGTCGATCGCCTGTGTGCGTGGTGTGTGTGTGTGTTGGTGTGGGTGGGTGTGTGTGTGTGGTTGGTGTTCCGATTCTACGATTAACGTTTCTTAAAAGAAGGAATATGCGTGTTGTGAGTGCTGTGGTGTTTGGACCGTAAGTGGCCAAAGTACCTGGATTTCTGTTGCTACTCTACCTACCAGCAACATTCTTTTCCTTACTCTCAACATGATCGTGTATTTATCGTGCTACGGTTTCCGGATTCGCAAGGCCCTATTATGCGTCCATTGTCTCAATGTTAGTGTTTTTTTTTTTTGAAATAGTGTCTGAAATTCGTTATGCTCATGTGCGTGTTGGTTATTGGATGCGTGAAATAAGCTGGTCCATTTGTTATGTGGATGTGCCCCACCTCCCCCCCCCCCCCCCCCCCCCCCCCCCCCCCCCCCCCCCCACCCCCCCCCCCCCCCACCCACCCCCCCCTCCCCCCCCCTCACCCCCCCCCCACCCACCCCATTCCCCCCTCACCCCCCCTGCCCCCCCCCCATGCGACCCCCCCCCCCCCCCCCCCCCCCAACCTCAATGTTCGTGCGTGTGTGTGTGGTGATGTCGTGCGCGCGCGCGCGGACCTGGCGCGTGGTGCAAAATTGTGTGTGTGTGTTTGACGCGCGCGCGCCAGCCAGACAGACAGAGACGGCCCAGCATAGACAGACAAAAACAGACAGATTCAGAGACAGAGATAGTTGCAGAGAGACAGAGAAGGGGGTAGAGAGAGAGAGAGAGAGAGAGAGACAGAGCACAGAGAGGAGGAGAAGAGGAAGATAAAGAGAGACAGACAGACAGACAGACAGAGGACAGGGACAACAAAAAAGGACAGAGACAGAGGACACAGAGAGATAACAGCATTTTTGCAATTAGGCATAGACGCCATCTTTTCCATCTTTGTCTAAGAGAGCAAAAAGCCAGTGCAGGATGAAAACGAAGGCAGACGAATATAGATCTCACAGACTGCCATGTGACGTTGCAGGGTTTTACAGTTTGATCAATGCGAACACACACACAACACACACACCACACACACACACACACACACACCACAAACACACACACCCCCACCACACACACACACACACACACACACACACCACACCCACCACAACACACACACACCACGCCAGCCACACACACACACACACGAACACACACACACACACACACAACACCACACACACACACCACACAACACCAACACACAACCCACACACACACCAGCACACACAACACAAACACACAACACACACACACACACAACACAACACCCACACAAACACACCACACACCAACACACACCACACACACACACTACCACACACACACACACACACACACAACCACACACACAACACACACACACACACACATTTGTATGGACACACAAGCATGCATTCACTAACTCTTGACGTGCCAACAGGGGGCAAAAAACGCGCAGCAGCACGCAGATGGGCATGAGGCCACAGTATGTACAGACTCCACTGGAGACTTGGCTGGCCATGATGCGATCCCAGCTGCAGGCTGTTCTGCTGACTTACACACACAATACACACACACACACACACCACACACACCCCGCCACCCCGCACCCACGCGCACCTAACACACGCCACCCGCACGCACGAATTACACGCGCACATTACGCATTCATTTTCGCGCGCTGCACACCACACACACACACACACCCACAACCCACCCCACACACCACATTACACACACACACAACAACACCGCACACACACACACACACACAGTACACACGCACGGACCCCGGGAGCGCCGCACCGCGCGCGCGCGCGCACACACACAAACACACACACATCAACACACACACACACCACACACACACACACACCGTAATTCATTATGCCAGTTTCTAATTGGGTACACCTGCACGCACAGTAAGAATCACATGTGGGATGGTGTTGCCAAGCAGATGCTCTCTGTCATACCCGACGATGGAAGAACATCAGTGGAGAGGAGGAAAGCCCCCCCCCCCCAGGGAGGTGGTGAAGGGGCAAACCCGAAGTCCCTCATCAAGGTCAGCTGGGGTATGGGTATGTGTACGAAGATGGCTTACCAGGCCAATCCTCGCTTTGAAATACTACGTGCAGTGTGGACAGGGCAGACTTGGCGGTAATCCTTAGAATTCACCTGAAAGGCGGTGGTCTGATTTTTTTTTTTCCCCGAAACTGACAGATTGCGTAGTGACAATGCGCATCGCTATCGTTTCAAATCTTCTCATTCGATTTGACTCCTAGTGCTCCCAGGTTGAGCGATGCTTGAGCAGTTTCTTCCTAAGAGGCGGGGGATACATGCTGTAACAACTTTAGTGAGTTCTCCAGGTCTTTGTAGAGCGCTTCTTGTTATCGTCCGGGACGCTTGTCCGCGACACTGATGACCATAGAACAGTGTCCTTGGTTTTGGAGGACGATTGTGATCAGGGTCCTGCCACCTGCTGAGTGAGCACGCCGTATTAAGCATTGCAATGCTGCTTTCCATAGGAGTTCTTTTGAAGTACTGTCCGTATATTAGCGACTCTGTCGGTTGACATTTGATGTGTCGCAAGATTCTGAGGCATTCATGTGGGAAGAGGGCAAGTTGCCTGTTGACTAGTGGCCAAAAGTTTCGCCAGGCATACAGCAGAGAGGCAAGTACATACGCGCGCTGGGATACTTTTAAGCCTTGTCTGCAGGGCTATTCCTTTTTTTCTTCTTTTTTTTTTTTTTTTTTGTGGGCATCGTTCTCGGATCAATGGAGCACCTAAGGTGGTAGTTTTTTGTTTTGTTTTGTTTTTTGTTTGGGGGGTTTTTTTTACTTTTTCTTTTTTTTTTTCCTAAGGCCAAAAATCCACCTCTTCATTTTTCACACTGTCATATTCATCTGCAGAAAAAGACCACAACAAAAAGAGGGAAAAAAAAAAATTCCATTACTAGTTTTTTGTTCTTTTTTTTTCTTCTTCTTTCTTTCTTTGATCTTTTTCTATTGTCGGCTTTTACTTCCCAACCACCCTCTCATGCACACAGCTCGCAGTAGCCTCGTTGTTCTTTGTCCAAGGAACCACCCCCCTGTTTGCTGGAGCAGCGCGTTTTAGTGGTTTTGGACAATGTGATACACAAAAGTGTCTGCGGTCCTGTGTTACCACTCGCCCTCTTACCCGCCCCAACTCAGTGGGGGCCTGTAACACTGGACCCCATCACTAACTCTTGACATTCACCATGTACTTGCTTCTGCAAAAGGGAAACAAACCACCAACACTGACGATAGCCCCAAAGACTTAACTGATTTTAGTTTTTCATTTTGTTTTACACCATACACCCATCCCCCCTGGCCAACACCCCCTGCCATACCCCCCACACCACTACCCCCACCCCTATCCACCCTCAAGCTATGTTATACCTCATGGAAGTTAATCTGTATCGGCCGACAGACCAATTACATAAGCAAAATTATGCGTAACGCCAACAATCACGGTTTACTTCCTAATTCTTAAACCTTGGTCTTGGAGTTTGCACGAAGGACGGAGACACTAGCGCGAGCAATCAACATGCAACTTCTCTCGTACGATATATGCGCAGTTCCGTGATAAACCTGCCTACCAAGGTTAGACAAACTTGCCACCGATAATCTTCTGGCCATTCACTTTGATGTTTGGCTCTATTGTAGGTGGTAAAACATGACGTGTCGCTGGTGCAGTACTTCAGTCTTCTCTAGTATTGTGGCAGCCTAAAGCCGTCAAACTCTTGCTTAGGCAAGATGCGGTCCGTACTCTGTAAATGTCAGGAGTGTGGGCGTAGTCAATGCACAGGTCATCGGCGAAAATGAAACGGCCTATGGATGGTGTCTGCTTGAATTTGGGTTTAGGCTTTGGATGCCCCTGCCCGAGTTCGGTTCCGTTTTTAACACCACCAGCCACCACTCCCACATTACCGACTTGGCAAAGCGTCCACCAGTTGGAAGAAAAACATCAAACTGGAGGATAGGGGTTGCCTGCAGCCTTGTTCTTGACGCCATTTAAACAGGGAACGGCTGTGAGCACTTCCATCACCTGCGCTTCGTGCCTGCATGATGTCAAGAACTACTTTCCGACCCAAAGAGGACTTTGAGGGGCTCACAATCTCGCAGTGATCTCCCACAACCCGGACAGTTTCTGAACCGTGACTGCCCAGATCCATAAACGTGGTCCAGCTAGAGGCTGCCTTTCTTGTACTGAATTTCCTTACAAGGTGCCTGTGACAGAGGGGTGAAAGTATTGTTTCAAAGTGCTGCGACTGCTCTGATCCGCATTGACTATCGGATGGCAAGTATCTGCGCTCGGGGTGATCCCACTTTTTTCAGACGGCTGTGGTACCTCATACCTTTTGCCAGTTTAATCACCTCCTCCAGCAATCCGCGCTCACGTCCCAGACTTAGTCATCCGTGACGTTTTTTCTTTGAGATTCGCCACACCCCCTGGCTACCTTCGCCGCCCCCCCCTAATCCGACCGACGCCTATGGATCGCGACCTATCACCTAAGGCACCCTAATAATTAATACGTCCACACGTCTATTCTTCTATTCCTTTACTAGACTCTTATTCTCGTCTTCTCGTTCACTCATCTTCTCTCTTATTGACGGTAGATGAGCAGAACGTCATTTTTTTTGAGCAGACCGTTAAACGCGGTCTAAGAGCCGTGACCGCGTGCGTACCTCGCATCACCAGACTAGCAAAACATCTTGGAAGACCACAGCCCCGCCCACAGGCTGACGTTTCACTCACAGGGACCCCCACACGTTTTCCCACGCCCCACAACCTATATCAAGACATTTTTGTCCACCCCCCCATAGACGTATTTCAGACCGCCACACACCGCGGTCGATGGTTGTTGGATATCGAAAATAGCTGGGGTTTAAAAGCAACCCCCAGAGGTTCTTTGTTCATCCTATGAGATGGTAAAAGTCATTTGATATGTTGGTCCATCTTGCTCAAACGAAGATTTGCAGACCTTTTCTCTTTTGTCGGTCTTCACGCCAGCTCAAAGTCTTCGGTGTTAGTATCCCCTGAAAATAGCAGTACATGTGTCAACTCATTTTAAGTTTGCGCTGGAAGCTTTTCTGTCTTTAAAATAAGATGCCCTGTAGGGTTGTGTTTGTAGTAGTAGTATTGCCCATAAGCTGTTTACTGCCATATGAAAAGTACTGTTTGATGCCCACAGACACTCCACACTTAAGGCTGGTTTCTTGCAGTTACTTCAGTATGCCAGCAACGAGGTCGTAACCCTGTTTGCCATCTGCACTTTGCGCCCCTGATCCTCAACTAGTACCCTTTTCTGTTTTGTTTTATTTTTTCCTTGATTTTTTGCTCTACCTGCACGCACCCGTGGTATAAGTGTTGCTGTTTCTTGTATTTTCAAAACGTATTGTCCTTTGTAATCATCGTACGGCAGCACTAGATGCCCTCTATGAGGCATTTCTAGCTGTGGTAGAGAAAAACAATCACCACTGCCGCAATAGAGAGTCAAATCTTCGGGTCTTTCTGGTTGGCTCCCTCCGGAAATAACTGACGTCATGAAAATCTGTGACCAACTCAAACATGAAAGTAAGCAGCCATTAAAAAAAAAATACCGACTTACTATCGGAAGAAATTAGAGTACAAAAGCATGCCCAAAGGAAAAACAAGTATACGGAACAGAAAAAAAGCACAGAAATAGGGTTACGGATCAATTTAATACTCTAAGAAACAATATCTTAACTACGTGTCAACGCCTAATAAAGACACGGCTTCACTATGGCACGCAATAGTTCAGAGATTTACGTGCTATGGACTCATGTCAATGTGGGTCTAACAGTTATATATATATAATTATGATGATAACAATGGTCATCATCATCATCATCATCATCATCATCATCATCATCATCATCGAATGAGAAGAAGAAAAAGAAGAAGTAGAATATCATTATTATTATTATTATTATTATATCAACAAGAAGAAGAAGAAGAAGAAGAAGAAGAAGAAGAACAACAACAACAACAACAACATTAACAACAACAACAACAACAACAACAACACAAACAACAACAATAGCAACAACACGAATAGTGAATTCTTCAGGTAAACGTTCACACAGATCGTGGATGACCTATCCATGCAAAAAAAAAAAAAAAAAAAAAAAAAAAAAAAAAAAAGGAAGAAGAGAAAAACGAAAAAGAATGTAAAATACCTTCAGTCTTTAGCGTATGACCCTGGATGTTAACTTAAGTGTACGTGCTGAAACTTCTCTGGAACAGAAACGTGGCGGTCTGGCAGTGTGTCGTTGGTTCTAGCCGTTTTGTCGCCTCTATTGATATCTTTTGCAGACGTCTGGTCTGTTTCCAAGTCTGATTATCATTCAACGATGAACCACTTTCAGTGTATAGGGTGGTACAA
>JADBJO010035606.1:10000-12048 GCA_016801955.1 Conus betulinus | reverse complement strand
AAAGAACGGACAGAGAGACTCGTTTATAATGGAGTCATAAAAATGAAGTCTTGTAAGGTCAACTCTAAAAGGACATCTTGTTCCATATTAATTAACTCGCGTGCCCCGGTGCGGCCATAACTAGAGACGGCCCTCGCTAAGATCAATGTTCTTCACGAAATGCATTCATTCTTTGTATGTTGTATGTATGTATGTATGTATGTATCTGTATGTATGTATGGTGTGTATGTGCGTGTGTGAGTGTGTGTGTGTGTGTATGTGTGTATGTACGTATGATGTATGTATGTATGTAGTACGTACGTACGTATTTACGTATGCATGTATGTACGTACGTACGTCTGTATCATGTATGCGATCTGTATGTGTATAGGTATCTATCTATCTGTATGTGTATAGGTAGATAGATGGATGGATAAAGATAGACATACATACATACATACATACACATACCATACATACACAGACCAGACAGACGGACACTAGGTAGATGAATACCAACAGACAAACAGACAGACAGATTGACCGAAACATAAAATAAGAAGTATAGATGTACAGCTCTGTTCTGCTCCGCAGCGGCGCTAACCCTAGACTGGGAAATCCGCTCTGTTGCCAAGACCTCAAAGCACACAGTCTGCTGCTGTCGACAGACAGGTGGGCCGGGCGTGCGCACGGATGGGTGTTTCTTGCTAACGCAGGGGTAGTAGAAGAGGGGGGGGGGGGGGGGTGGGGTGGTGGAGGGGTGAATTTGTTTGTTTTTATAAGAGAAGTCTCATGAGCTTGGGAAGAAAGAAAGAAAGAAAGAAAGAAAGAAAACATAACAAGACGATCCGGGCGGGAAGCGGAACACCTCACAACATGGGGAAGATATTATATGGCAACATACTACAGTGTCTTTAAGGCCAGAACAGTTATGAACAGTTGTGCGATTCTGGAGGGAAATGGCAAATGGCAAATGGGAGGGGTTGGGGGTGGGGTGGACGGTGGAGGGAGGGGGGGGGGGGGGGAGGGAGGGGAGACGGTAATCATTAAAACGTCGATAACATGGAAAACGGCTGTGACACCGGTGTTTGTTACCATGACAAACGCACCACGCACTGGCAAAAGAGGGGAAACTTATTTGTCATCCAGATGACCATAACGATATGTCAGGGGTCACGACTCTTCTTTTTTTTTTTTTTTTTACTATTTCGCTGTTTTCCTCGTGAATGATAGCTATTCCCCCGCCCCCGTCGAAATATGGGGGAAGCACTTGCGATTCTTAGGGATAAACACGACAATGTTTTCCGTGTGGAGAGAGAGAGAGGAGAGAGAGAGAGAGAGAGAGAGAGAGAGAGAGAGAGATGAGGAGAGAGAGAGGAGAGAGAGAGAGAGTAGAGGAGAAGAGAGAGAGAGAGGGAGGGGGGGAGGGGGGAGAGAGTCGAGGAGAGCGAGAAATAGAGGGGGGAGAGAAGAGATAGGAGAGAGAGAGGTACGAGAGCGGATGAGAGGAGAAGAGAGGAGAGAGAGAGAGAAGAGAGACGAGAAAGCTCGAGCTAGAGGCGAGAGAGAGAGGAGCCGAGGGAGAGAGAGCGAGGGGGGGGAGAGAGCCGAGAAAGAGAGAGCGAGAAAGAGATTCGAGGGAGAGAGTAGGAAAGCGAGAGAGAGAGCGAGAGAGAGAGGAGAGAGCGATTAGGAAGAAAACACACACACACACACACACAAACACACAACATTTTGTGATCCCTGAGAGAGAAAAGACAGCAGCGTGGATAACAGCCACTATCCTACAGGACCTAGATGTGATCTCCGCGGATGACAGCTCGCTTAACCTCTCTTTTCCTGAGGACGACAGCTGTTCTCTGCAGAATCAGCCATCATTGGCTCATGAGGCTCGTATCTCCCTGAGTGATCAGGAGAACGTTCACTGGAGCCGGCGGTGGGATTGAGAATGGGGAGGAAAGGAAGGTGGGGGAATGGGGGGGGGGGGGGCGGGGACAAATGGGGAGGGAAGGCACGAGGGGGGGGGGGAGGAGGGGGGAAGGGGGGGAGCGGAGAGCGGAGACGATAGG
>JADBJO010035606.1:0-5000 GCA_016801955.1 Conus betulinus | reverse complement strand
TTTCCCTGTTTTCCTGAATATATTCGTTTTCCCTGTTTTCCTGAAGATAGTAATGTTTTCCTGTTTTTCCTGAAGACAATAATTGTTTTCCCTGTTTTCCTGAAGACAGTAACTGTTCTTCCCCTTTTTCCTGAAGACAGTAATTGTTTCCCTGTTTTTCCTGAAGATAATAACTGTTTTCCCTGTTTTCCTGAAGATAGTAATTGTTTTCCCTGTTTTCCTGAAGATAGTAACTTGTTTCCCTGTTTTCCTGAGACAGTAATTGTTTCCTGTTTTCCTGAAGATAGTAACTGTTTTCCCTGTTTTCCTGAAGACAGTAATTGTTTTCCCTGTTTTCCTGAAGATATTCGTTTTCCCCTGTTTTCCTGAAGATAGTAATTGTTTTCCCTGTTTTCCTGAGACAGTAATTGTCTTCCCTGTTTTCCTGAAGATATTCGTTTCCCCTGTTTTCTTGAAGATAGTAATTGTTTTCACTTTTTTTTTACCCCTGTTTAACTGAAGATAATAACTATTTTCCCTGTGTTCCTGAATATACTATCAACTTTCCCCTGTTTTGTTCTAGAGTCAATCGAAGTTGTTTGTTGCCCCCTTTATAGCAAGAACTTTCAAACTTGTGTCTTCCTGAGGATGCGGGGGTGGGGGTGGGGGGGGGACTGTGGGGGGATGGGGGGGGGTTAACCGCAAGAAACGTGTCGTTGGACAGGTAAAACAGGGATTGGTGCCTACCATGTCCAACGCATGCGCTGTGGTATATGACATCTCTCCCGTGAACTGGACTCTGAGCTGTCTTCTCTGCTGCTGCTTTCAGGGTCATCTTCGTTCTCCCTTTCTCCTCGCCTCAGCGGGACCTCAACTCATCCTCACTCTCTAGAACATAACAAACAGTAGCAAAACGAAAGCAGAAACGCACGCATACACACAAGACACGCGCCCATCACCACACCCACCCACCCACCCATCTACATACGCACGCACAACACACACCCACACACACACACACACACACACACACACACACACACACACACACACACACACAGGGGTGTGACTGAAGAGAGAGAGAAGGAGAATGGAAGGGGGGAGGGGGGGGGGGGGGGTCATGGGGAAAAGAATCTTGCTGTCAGACCGTTAGTGTCTGAAATATTTCTTTGTTCCTGTACTTTGGGCAGTCCATTTAATTTGTGCGTGCGTGCGTGCGTGCGGTGCGTGTGGAGTGTGTGTGTGTGTGTGTGTGAGTGAGTGAGGTTGAGTGAGTGTGTGTGTGTGTGTATGTGTGTGGTGTGTATGTGTGGTGTGGTGTGTGTGTGTGTTGTGTGTGGTGTGTGTGTGTGTGTGTAAAGTATGGTGTGTGTAAAGTATGTGTGCGTACGCGTGTGTGTATGCGTGCGTGCCGTGCGTGCGTGTGCGTATTTCTGGTGTCTGTGTGTGTCTGTCTGTGTCTCTCTGTGTGTGTACGCGGAGTATGCGTGTGTCTATGTGTTATGTGTGTGTGTGTGGTCAACGCAAACTGAATGGACAGATTGTGGATCGAAAGCTGTATATATACAAGAGAATGAGTAGAAAAGACACAGTGGGACAGAACAAAGAGACAGAGACCAAAGGAAACTGAAATGTGGAGAGACAGACGACATGGAATGGAGAGAGAGAAAGAGAGAGACATACTACAGAGAGAAAGAGACACAGACTGGCATAGAGACAGAGAAAGAGAGAAGAAAGAAAGGACAGAGACACAGAGAGACAGAGGAGAGACAGACAAACAGATAGACAGACAAAGAAACAGACAGACAGATAGATCGACAGTCAGACAGACAGACCGAGAGAGGAGAGAGAGAGGAGAGAGAGAGATGAGAGAGAGAGAGAGATGAGAGAGAGAGAGAGGAGGAGGGGGTGAGAGAGAGAGAGAACGAGGTGATGTATATAGCACACGGACTGTGGAAGAGAACGGCAGTCCACATGAAGAGAGGCAGCCCCGGTCACCCTGAGTATGCTGCAAGCATCTCTTCTGTCAAGATGGTGACGGACACTCTATCCAACCTCTCTACGCCTACTGACAATGCGCGCGCGCATGTGCGTGCGTGCGTGCGTGCGTTGCGTGCGTGCGTGTGTGTGTGGTGTGAGAGAGAGTATGAATGAGAAACAGAGAAGAAGAGAATGTGTGCGTGCGTGCGTGCGTGCGTGCGTGCGGTGCGTGCGTTGCGTGCGTGCGTGTGTGTGTGTGGTGTGTGTGTGTGTGTGTGTGTGGAGAGTGTGTGAGAGAGAGAAATAGAGAGAGAAGAGAGAAATAGAGAGAGAAAAAAGAGGAGAGGAATATTATTGTGGCTGTGGTGGAAGCGGAGAGAGAGAGGGAGAAAGAGAGGCGTGAGAGAAGTGGGAGGAGAGAGAAGGTGAGAGGAGAGAGAGAGAGAGATAGAGAGAGAGTGTGTGTGTGTGGTGTGTGTGTGTGGTGTGTGTGTGTGTGTGTGTGTGCATATGAGTGTGTGAGTGTCTTGTGTGCATATCTGTGTGAGTGTCTGTGCGCATACATGTGCATGCGTGGTGTGTGTGTATGAGTGTGTGTGGTGTGTGTGTGTGGGTGTGTGGGTGTGTGTGTGCGCGCGCGCAGCGCGCGCGCGCGCGCGTGCGCGCGCGCGCGCGCCAGCCAGTGCGTGAGCAAAAAAAATCGTGTATATGGGAAGGGTTTAGAAATACACTCAACGACGACGCACAAAGAGACTGAGCCAGATAAAAGGGGGGCGTAGGGGAGGGAAAGGCGTTTTGCGAGGAGCCAGATCGAAAGGGAGAGAGAGGAGAGAGAGAGAGGGGGGGGGCGAAGGATGAGGGGGAGGGAGACAGGGTCACAAGTGAAAAAAAAAAAAAGATAGACAGACGGAATAACACGCGACAGCGAGCACGAATGAGCGAGAACGTGCATTGAACGAGCAATCCTTTCACGGAAGAGCTGTCTGGTGTACGGGGAGCAGAAAGGGGGGTATGGGGCGGGACTGGAGGGTGGGGAGGGTACGGGAGGGTGGTCGGGAGAGGATAGTTTGGAGAAGGGGTGGGGGGGAGGGAGGAGTGCGAGACGAAAACTTAACCGTGAGCCTGCGGAGTATGGCCGAGTGAGAGAGCTTAAGTTTACGAAAGACTGCTTACACTTAGTAACAAAAAAACAAAAAAAAAAAAAAAAAAAAAAAAATTCCGTCCACAGATTTCGGCCCATCTTCCAGCCAATACACAGACATTTTTTTGTTTTGTTTTTGTTTTTGTTTTTGTTTAATGCTGATCGATGGAGATGGGGAATAATGAAGACGATGCTACGGATTCCCATTCCGGACTGAGAGACTGCATGGACAGCTTTTCGCATGACGGCCGTTCCTCACTACCACGCTTTCTCTTTCACAATATATCCCCGACGTTCAACCAGGCCGAGAGACAATACAGACACGTACCGCAGTGTTGGCAAGACAAATTTGAGCAACAGCGCTCCGAGACCCGTCCATTAAGTGGATGAAACTCGAACTGTGTGGCCCGGTCTTCCCAACTGAGCCCGCAAGCAAACTCTACTCTGGGCAGGGGCAGAAAAATCCCACAAGGCCCTAATGGGAATCGAACCCGCGATCGAACCTCCCAGCCGGCAGTCCGCGACGCTAACCACTGTCGCCACGGCAGTTGGTGCCACGCACTAGCATTTATATACAAAACATGCAATAACCATAGTAACAAATGGGCTGGCAGTGCCGAGACAGGTAAACAACGCCCGTGCAGCTCGATCTCGGGAGGGCCACGTAAAGCAGGACAGTGTGGGTAACATGGCGGTAGCCAGCCAGGCCGCCAGCCGGGCCACACACCACAATTAGAATTTTGAACTTATGATTACAATCCATGTAAGCTTTCTAGGAGGCGCAGCCTATATTTGAGCCAAAAGTTAATGTTATGTAAACTGACAACAGACTAGACTAACAACATCTCCCCCCTCCAAGCCATTTCCAATTTTGTTTTTAGTGATTTCTCCAGATGATGTTTAACATCTTGAGGTACCGTCCAGCGACGTCGCTTTCCAAACCTTCGCACTCACAGTCCGTGACCCTTATCTCTGCGCCAGGTGTTTTTGCCCCCCAAATAGTCCCATTCCTTTTCATTTTCATCTGTGATCAGAACCTCCTGGCATGTCCCTTGATGGGCACGCACACCAAAGAAAAAGAAGTAAATCAACTTTCACTGACACAATGAAAAAAAAAACAACAATTCTCAAAACAGTATAATTGACACGTATCTATGGTAGAAAAGAAACTCGTGGAGAGCGTGGCAGCAGAGAGTCCTCATAGGAGAAGCCCCCTTCAAGCGGGTGTTTCGGCCCTTATCTCCTGACACTCTAGGGGGGTTGGCCACACCCGGTTCATGACTCCGGATGTCCCTCTGCGCTCGCCCCTTTTTTTCCCTCCCATCTTTGGGATGATCCATGTGGCTGGTAATACGAACTGGCCCGAACTCTCTCTGACATGCTCATCCACCTGCGCATGACCGTGGATTGGGGATAGCATCTCAACATACAAGAAATTAGAAATAACACAAAAGTCCAACGGTCGCAGACTCAACGAAAAAAAAAAAACAACAATTCTCAAAACAGTATAATTGCAAGTTATCTATAACTAATAGCTCCTTTAAAGGCCTGCGCATTTTTGTTGGTGTGCAACCTATGACGCGCGGCCCAAAGCAATCAACCTAGCTCGCCCTACCCTTGTCTATGGTAAGTTCGCGTTACCTTTGGAGACGAATCCCCCGAGGTTAGGGACTGGGCGAGCAAGACCGAGTGCCTGTTATTCGTCTGCTGATAGGGCCTGCTCCCTCCACCACACACACACAACAAACACAAAAAAAAAAAAAAAAAACACAAACACACAAAACAAACCTACGCAACACAAACAACACACAACACACACACACAAACACAACACACAACTACATCACACAACCACACACAAACACAAACAAACAAAAAAACCAACACACGACACACCACA
>JADBJO010035605.1:5000-12048 GCA_016801955.1 Conus betulinus | reverse complement strand
CCGTGTCAGGCGGGGAGTTTGACTGGGGCGGTACATCTGTCAAAAGGTAACGCAGGTGTCCTAAGGCGAGCTCAGCGAGGACGGAAACCTCGCGTAGAGTAAAAGGGCAAAAAGCTCGCTTGATTTTGATTTTCAGTACGAATACAGACCGTGAAAGCGTGGCCTATCGATCCTTTTGACTTTAGGAGTTTTAAGCAAGAGGTGTCAGAAAAGTTACCACAGGGATAACTGGCTTGTGGCAGCCAAGCGTTCATAGCGACGTTGCTTTTTGATCCTTCGATGTCGGCTCTTCCTATCATTGCGAAGCAGAATTCGCCAAGCGTTGGATTGTTCACCACTAATAGGGAACGTGAGCTGGGTTTAGACCGTCGTGAGACAGGTTAGTTTTACCCCTACTGATGACAAGTCGTTGCTACGGTAATTCTGCTCAGTACGAGAGGAACCGCAGATTCAGACATTTGGTTTACGTGCTTGGCTGATAAGCCAATGGTGCGAGGCTACCATCTGAGGGATTATGACTGAACGCCTCTAAGTCAGAATCCCGCCCGGATTTGTAACGATACTCAGTGCCGCCCGCGTCGGGAGGCAACGATACACGTGGACGGACCCGGCAGGGCGTCCGCGGTGGTGAAGCCACAGCACTTGGTCATTGGCCGACGCGCCGAGCAGCGCGCGCGGGGGACCAGAACGATATTCACCCCATCGACGTGGCGGTGCCAAATCATTCGTAGACGACCTAGTTCTCGGTCGGGGTGTCGTACTTAGTAGAGCAGCCACCTCACTGCGATCTATTGAGACTCAGCCTTGGACCAGGAGATTTGTCCTCTTCCCGCACAGAAGGACGCTTCTCTCTTGCCAGGGGAGTGCCTGGTGGTCTCCTCCCACCTTAAAAAAAAGATTTCTCTCCCCTTCGTTGCAAAGGGGAGGGGGGAGTGGTGGCCGTGCCCCACCACTCCTCCTATCAGGCTGCTTAAGGCTGAAGATGCAGTCCAACCATACCGGGCTGGCGCTGACGCCGCACAGCCATGCCACAAGGTGGTGGCGTGAGGGGGGAAACTCCGTGTAGACGGACTTGAGGGGGTGGACAAAAAAAATCCTAAGTTTCGCTCACCACTGGTATACACCCAAGTCTCTCTCTTGCCGCTGACTTAAGGCTGAAGATGCCGGTAAACGGGCGGGAGAAAACGGTCTCTTGCGCCAGACGACCTTCAAGGCTGATGGCGAGACGCAAAAACCGTACTACCTTAAGGCTGAAGATGCCGCGAGCACGGAGAGAGCAAACCGTACTACCTTAAGGCTGATGATGCTGGGTGTCGGGGTGAGAGCGAGCCACGGCACAAAATGCAGACTTGTGCACGCACGCACATATTACACACACACTGGCACACTCTCCTAAGCTAAGGCGACCTTTAGGCTGAGGATGCCGAGAGCACAGAGAGAAAAAACCGTACTACCTTAAGGCTGAAGATGCCAAGAGAAAACCGTACTGCCTTAGGCTGAAGATGAGAGAGAGAGAGAGAGAGAGAGAGAGAGAGAGAGAGAGAGAGAGAGAGAGAGAGAGAGCGAGCAGCACGGCTCAAAATGCAGACTTGTGCACGCACGCACATATTACACACACACTGGCACACTCTCCTAAGCTAAGGCGACCTTTAGGCTGAGGATGCCGAGAGCACAGAGAGAAAAACCATACTACCTTAAGGCTGAAGATGCTGGGTGTCGGGGGTGAGAGCGAGCCACGGCACAAAATGCAGACTTGTGCACGCACGCACATATTGCACACACACTCTCCTAAGCAAAGACGACCTTAAGGCTGAAGATGCCGAGAGCGCAGAGGGAAAAACCGTACTGCCTTAAGGCTGAAGATGCAGAGAGAGAGAGAGAGAGAGAAGAGAGAGAGAGAGAGAGAGAGCAGCACGGCTCAAAATGCAGACTTGTGCACGCACGCACATATTACACACACACACTGCACACTCTCTCCTAAGCTAAGGCGACCTTTTAGGCTGAAGATCCGAGAGAGCACAGAGAGAAAAACCGTCCTACCTTAAGGCTGAAGATGGAGAGAGAGAGAGAGAGAGAGAGAGAGAGAGAGAGAGAGAGAGAGAGAGAGAGAGAGAGAGCAGCACGGCTCAAAATGCAGACTTGTGCACGCACGCACATATTACACACACACTGGCACACTCTCCTAAGCTAAGGCGACCTTTAGGCTGAGGATGCCGAGAGCACAGAGAGAAAAACCGTACTACCTTAAGGCTGAAGATGCCAGAGAGAAAACCGTACTGCCTTAAGGCTGAAGATGCTGAGAGAAGGAGAGAGAGAGAGAGAGAGAGAGAGAGAGAGAGAGAGAGCACGGCTCAAAATGCAGACTTGTGCACGCACGCACATATTACACACACACTGGCACACTCTCCTAAGCTAAGGCGACCTTTAGGCTGAAGATGCCGAGAGCACAGAGAGAAAAACGTACTACCTTAAGGCTGAAGATGCCAAGAGGAAAGCGTACTACCTTAAGGCTGAAGATGCTGAGAGAGAGCGCCACGGCTAACTGCACACACACACACACACACACACACACACACACACACACACACACACACACACTTCCCACTGACTTAAGGCTGAAGATGCAGCAAAAAAACAGCCCTTGAGGTATATATGTATATATACCTATAAATATATGTACACGTCTTCGTCCTGATCATCACAAGGTGAGACAAACAACAGAAATGATCATGAACTTGTGGCGTCTCTCTTGCCACTCGCTTAAGGCTGAAGATGCTACTCACTTAAGGCTGAAGATGCATCAAAACCAGTGAGCCCTTCAGCTACACCTGAAAGTCTAGACAGGTGTGTCATGGTCCTGATCATCACAAGCTGAAGAACAACAAGAAGGAGAAGGAGACACAATGATGATGATGATGATGATGAAGACACCAGTTGCGTCTCTGGGCCCGCTCACTTAAGGCTGAAGATGCAGGAAGCCTGCCATGCCAAGAGATCGACATGTGTATGCGCATATGTCATGGTCCTCATCATGGCAAGATGAAAGAAGAAGAAGAGAAAAAAATGAATAGAAAGGATGATGAGGACCTGGTTGCACCAGCTGTGTTGTCTCTCGGGCCGCTCACTTAAGGCTGAAGATGCAGGAAGCCTGCCATGCCAAGAGATCGACATGTGTATGCGCATATGTCATGGTCCTCATCATGGCAAGATGAAGAAGAAGAAGAAGAAAAATGAATAGAAAGGATGATGAGGACCTGTTGCACCAGCTGTGTTGTCTCTCGGGCCGCTCACTTAAGGCTGAAGATGCAGGAAGCCTGCCATGCGAAGAGATCGACATGTGTATGTGCATATGTCATGGTCCTCATCATGGCAAGATGAAGAAGAAGAAGAAGAAGAGAAAAATGAATAGAAAGGAATGATGAGGACCTGGTTGCACCAGCTGTGTTGTCTCTCGGGCCGCTCACTTAAGGCTGAAGATGCAGGAGCCAGCCAGGCCCCCCCCCTGCCATCCGGGTCCACGTGAAGATATATGCCTGTATGTGCATACGATCATCACGTGATGAAGAAGAGGAAGGAGTAAAAGACTAGAAATGATGGTGATGAGCTGGTTATAACAGCTGTGTCTGTCTGGCCACTCACTTAAGGCTGAAGATGTTGCTTGGGGGGGAGGGGGAAGACCGGAGGCCGAAGATGCAGCACCAACCCACCCACCCCCCCCCCAAAAAGAAGAAGAAAACAAAAAACAAACACAGAGACAAAAGAGAACAGTAATAATGGCAATATTAATATAATAACAATAATGATAATACCTATAGCAGTCACAATATCACAACAATAACAATGACCATAAAGATAGTAATAACAATAATGATAATAATGATAACAGTGACAGCAACAACAGCAACATACAATTATAACAATAAGAGTCATAACAAATAAATAAGCAATAAATAAATAAATAAATAAAATAAATAAAAAAAAATAATGACACTAATAATAACGAATAGAGAACAACGATAATTCCGAGAATGTACTGGTAGTAAATAGCAATCAGACAGTGAGAAGAACGACATAAGGAATTATAACGATAAGAATCATAATATGTAACAAATAAATAAATAAATAAATAAATAAATAAATAAATAAATAAATAACAACTGGTATAGAGAATAACGAGAATATATTGGTAATAAACAACAATCGAGAGAGTAAGATGAGGAAAACACCCCCCCCTCCCCCAAGGAAAACCCCATTGGGGGGGGGGGGGGGGGGGGGGGGGGGGGGGGGGGGGGGGGGGGGGGGGGGGGGGGGAAGGACCTATCAAACGTGACCCTCTGGGCAACTACAAGTCACTGTCAGTCATACCAGACTTCTCGGCAAGGCGCCAGAGCAGGAAAGGCGGGGGCGCCGCCACGTTAAGGCTGAAGATTAGGTAGCGCGGCCGTCATGAGCTTCCGCAGCGGGTTGGAAGTTGCTTAAGGTGTGGGAACGGGCGGCGAGCTGAATCGCGGCCGGGTCTCGCCCGGCTGCTCGCCCCGGCGCGTCCGCCCGTTCCGTACACGCATACTCCTTCGGCATTTACGCGAGCGCGCGCGTGCGGCGTGCGAGGTCTGAGCCGGTGCCGGCGGTAAAGGGTGCGCGATAATTGATCGATCCCGCCACTCCGGCTGCAGCGCTTCCCGCTTGCGCCGAGTCCCAGTGTGAGTTCGAACGGCTGCCGCGGTTACTCCGACGGACACGTTGGGTCTCTGCGCGGTCGGCGTCTTGACGGTCGTAGATGGTGGCGTGCCATCGGTGACGACGGGTGGGAGAGCGACCTCGCCGGTTCTCTCCAACCCGGAACGAGGGCCCTAGGGTGCGTGGGACAGGAGGCTCCCTCCCCTTCGGCCTCAGAAAGAGTAACGCCTGGTCATCTCGCGAAGGACGCGCCCGTCCCATCGGGTCGTGGTCCGGCACGTGGTAACGAGCAGGCGAGGCGAGGCGTTCGGGGACAGGCTCCGTTCTCCCCCTCCCCTGCTAGACCGGCCCTCCCCGAGTTTGCTGCTGCTGTCTCGGGGGGGCTGGCGTCGGTCGGACCGAAGAAGGATTCTCGCTTGCGATTGGGCCCTGAATCTGTTGTCCGCCGCCACCGCAGTCTCTGGTGAAGACCGACTCCGCGCGCTGCTTGCGCCGGCTCGCTAACGCGGATCGCCCACGGACTCATCATCTGTGAGAGCGGTCCCACCGGCAAGCCTGCATCGGCCGGCCGCTGTGCTGGTTCTTCTGTCCGACAAGGGATCAGGAGGAGGAGGACACGCAGAACACGGGTTGCATTCTGGTTGATCCTGCCAGTAGTCATATGCTTGTCTCAAAGATTAAGCCATGCATGTCTAAGTTCACACCCTCGTACGGTGAAACCGCGAATGGCATCATTAAATCAGTCGAGGTTCCTTAGATGATCCAAATCTACTTGGATAACTGTGGTAATTCTAGAGCTAATACATGCCGACCAGCTCCGACCCCCCCCCCCGGGAAGAGCGCTTTTATTAGTTCAAAACCAGTCGGGTTCTGCCCGTCCTTTGGTGACTCTGGATAACTTTTTGCCGATCGCATGGCCCCGAGCCGGCGACGCATCTTTCAAATGTCTGCCCTATCAAATGACGATGGTACGTGATCTGCCTACCATGTTAGCAACGGGTAGCGGGGAATCAGGGTTCGATTCCGGAGAGGGAGCATGAGAAAACGGCTACCACATCCAAGGAAGGCAGCAGGCGCGCAACTTACCCACTCCTGGCACGGGGAGGTAGTGACGAAAAAAACAATACGGAACTCTTTTGAGGCTCCGTAATTGGAATGAGTACACACTTTAAACCCTTTAACGAGGATCTATTGGAGGGCAAGTCTGGTGCCAGCAGCCGCGGTAATTCCAGCTCCAATAGCGTATACTAAAGTTGTTGCGATTAAAAAGCTCGTAGTTGGATCTCAGGCATTGGGCGCACGGTCCGCCTCGCGGCGGTCACTGTGTGTATTGATTCCCATCCTACGCTTCCCGTTGTTCAGCCCATGGTGCTCTTCATTGAGCGTTTTGGGTGGCCGGAACGTTTACTTTGAAGAAATTAGAGTGTTCAAAGCAGGCAGGTCGCCTGAATAATGGTGCATGGAATAATGGAATAGGACCTCGGTTCTATTTTGCTGGTTTTCGGAACACGAGGTAATGATTAAGAGGGACAGACGGGGGCATCCGTATTGCGGTGTTAGAGGTGAAATTCTTGGATCATCGCAAGACGAACAACTGCGAAAGCATTTGCCAAGCATGTTTTCATAGTCAAGAACGAAAGTCAGAGGTTCGAAGACGATCAGATACCGTCGTAGTTCTGACCATAAACGATGCCAACTAGCGATTCGCTGGTGTTGCTTCATCGACTCTGCGGGCAGCTTCCGGGAAACCAAAGTTTTCGGGTTCCGGGGGGGAAGTATGGTTGCAAAGCTGAAAAACTAAAAGGAATTGACGGAAGGGCACCACCAGGAGTGGAGCCTGCGGCTTAATTTGACTCAACACGGGAAAACTCACCCGGTCCGGACACTGTAAGGATTGACAGATTGATAGCTCTTTCTTGATCGGGGGTGGTGGTGCATGGCCGTTCTTAGTTGGTGGAGCGATTTGTCTGGTTAATTCGATAACGAACGAGACTCTAGCCTACTAAATAGTTCGCCGATCCTTCATGCGTCGGCGCTAACTTCTTAGAGGGACAAGTGGCGTTTAGCCACACGAGATTGAGCAATAACAGGTCTGTGATGCCCTTAGATGTCCGGGGCCGCACGCGCGCTACACTGAAGGAATCAGCGTGGCTTTCTCCCTGCCCGAAAGGGTTGGGAAACCCGTTGAATCTCCTTCGTGATAGGGATTGGGGCTTGAAATTGTTCCCCATGAACGAGGAATTCCCAGTAAGCGCGAGTCATAAGCTCGCGTTGATTACGTCCCTGCCCTTTGTACACACCGCCCGTCGCTACTACCGATTGAACGGTTTAGTGAGGGCCTCGGATTGGACTCGGCCCGCCCTTCACCGGG
>JADBJO010035604.1:10000-12054 GCA_016801955.1 Conus betulinus | reverse complement strand
ACCACCTTTTTGTTTTGTTTTGTTGTCTAAATAGGTCCAAAATTAAGAGGAATAAAACTGCAGTACAAAAAGTTAACAGAAAGAAAATGTGACTGTGCCGAGGGAGAAAATCTCTCCTCTCTCTCTTCTCTCTTCTCTCTCTCTCTCTATCTCTTCTCTCTCTCTCTCTCTCAGTGTGTGTATAGACTCCTCGTTCATTTAGGTTTACGATTTTCATTTACTTTTCTCAACTTTGTTCGTACCGTTTTGTTGTTGTAAAAAATGAGGAGTATATCCCCGTGGATTGCTGGTGGTACATGCGTCAAGTAGAAGAAACTTTGGAAACATACCATAAACTCTGCCTCGGTTGTTCAAATATTGATATTTTTTCTATCAAATATTGCAAAACATGAATTCTGTTTTTGTTAATTAAAACATAACGTTTCTACAGAAGGCTCTGGCCATAACCTGTCCCGTGCAGCCGGCTGCTAAAGCCCCACACCACATTTTTGGCCGGTGTTAGTGGCCGGCTAATCCTGAATACCAAACAGGGCCAAGCGAAAAACGGTTGTCGTCTGAGCCCTGTTATAACACGGCGGGGGGCACTGTGCACTTTGATGTAGGAAGGAAAGGGCTGTGTCTGGGAAAAATATATTGGGTGACAGAGAGAGAATGGGGGGTTGGGAGAGAGAGAGAGAGGAGAGAGAGAGAGAGAGGAAGGATGACAGAGAGGAGCAAATGGAGGAGGGGCGTGGAAGAGGAGGGAAGGGGGAGAGTGAGAGAAATGGGTGTTGGAGTGAAAATGGATTAAAATTTTAGGTCGAAAAACAGTAATATCGGAAAAGAATCCATGCAATTAAAAAAGGGAAGAAAAAAAAAAAACAAAGGGAAAAACCAACAAACCACAACAAAGCGAACCCAAAGTACGATCTTAAGAATACTGATTGACGTAACTGATAGAAATAGCGTGTCAGAAGAAACAGCGCGTTCTCTCGCCTGAAAGTATGAAAAACGTGTGGTTACTCCCACAGAACATTAGCAATTCTGTCCAGTTTTTTTAACTTGCTAGCGACTGCAAAAGCATTCCAGTTCCTTCGATATCCAGTCCCAATCGGGTGTGTAGTGGAATCACTTTTCAGTCTTCTGGGATGACAGTTTCGTCAGCACCCTACACTGTAATCAATGCAAAACATTCCTTCCTTAGGTTGTGTTCCGCGGATTCTATCTTTCGGGCCCGATTGCAAGTAAAATGTTAGCTTTCGATGCCTTGTGGGTGTTTCTTTCTAAGGAAGTACAGAGACGTATCGCAAGTCTTTTTTTTTTTCCTTAAATTTTGGTTTTGACAACGTCATTCAGGAATTTGTATATAACATAGCATATGTAAGTTCGTACATCTCTTATATCATCTTCGTTTTAAAATTTCTTAACACTCCTGTATCGGCTACTTTTGTTTCTAAACAGCTTTCGCGTATTTTCGAACTGTTTAACTTGAGAACACGAAGAAAAATAGAAGGGAGGGTAATACTGACAACCACTATTCGCCACACGAACAAGAAGGTCACCGGCCAGAGTGGTCCAAACTTTTGTAATCAGCTAAGTCACCTGGTATCTCCCTTGGAAAAAGCGACGATCCTTACTTGACCCTTACCTTCAAGACTATGAAAAAAAGTACAAGTACGTCGGATCCAATCTTTCACCCCATCTGCTGGAACCTAATCCTGCCATGAGCGTTTACCCCGACTTAAGCCTAACCCGATCACCTAACTGGAGTGGTATGCTTATCCTTTAACCCTTAAATCCTTCAGGACCAAACAAATCCGCTTTAATCATACTCGTTATGAGTGACTCCCCCTCCCGATCATGACTCGTGCTTTCATTTCGCAAACTGTTTCTACGTGTTTCCTTTCTGCTGTAAGACCTAAAAATAATT
This sequence comes from Conus betulinus, assembly GCA_016801955.1. Classification (NCBI taxonomy): domain Eukaryota; kingdom Metazoa; phylum Mollusca; class Gastropoda; order Neogastropoda; family Conidae; genus Conus; species Conus betulinus. The sequence continues at coordinate 10,145 of JADBJO010035604.1, read as the reverse complement.
CGCAACGGTACAACGTGTCAAACTTAACCATTCTACTTGAATACCATTATGCCAACTGAAACTGACGCGTTCACGGAATTAGCTTATGTGTTCGTTGTTAAAAAAGAAAAAGAAAAAAATGACCACACACGTAAGAATTGAAATC
>JADBJO010035604.1:0-5000 GCA_016801955.1 Conus betulinus | reverse complement strand
CAATCATGAGCTCCGATCTCTGCTGGTGAGATCACTGATGGATTGATTTGCTGGCTGACCGGGTGATTGGACATGGACAATTTGTTGTCTCAATGGTCCTACCGGAGCCTTTGCGTATCTTTGACTTGCGAATCTGGACAGTTTTCTTTGAAGCTGTTTGTCGGTATAAAAGCCACAAATGGAAAAAAAAAGTGGACTCTCTCTCTCTCTCTATTCGTCTCTGTGTCTGTCTTCCTGTCCTGTTTTTTGTCTGTCTGTCTGTGCTATCTCCTCAGCACATACTCCTCTTCCTCTCTCTCTCCTCTCTCTCTCTCCGTCTATCGTCCTCGTCATCGTCTCATCTCCTCTCTCTCCTCTCATCCCCCTCTCTCTGTGTCGTTGATTAATGTGTGTGTTGAAGACACGGGCAGCTAATGTTTGTGGGTCTCAATCACACGTAGTAGCCTCAGATCTGGTTTCTCTGTTTTCTCTATAGCTGCTTCCTGCGTTGTGCTGGATTCCGCACCCCCCCCCACCCCTTTCAAACCTCTAAAACAGGACTATCATGATTCCCCTCACACTCTGTCTGTCTGCCTGCCTGCCTGAAATCTGTCTATCTGTCTCTACTTTCTCTATCTCTCTCTCCTAGAATCTCTTTTTCTTTTTTCATTAACCTTTAACAATGTGTTACACAAAGCAAAAAAGGAGAAAAAACTTAGCCCTCCATCCTGACAAATACACACACCTATCCACTCACTCTCCCCCCTTTTTCCCTCTCCCTCCCTCCCTTCTCTCTCTCTCTATCTCTCTCTCTGTTTCTCTTTCTCTCTTTCCCCCCTCGATCTCTCTTTCTCACTCAACTCTAGACAAAATGTCGATGAACATTGCATATGCATGCATCTATCATGCTGCAATGTTACATGGCTGCGATGTGTCAAACAATAAAAGTATCATTCAACTGAAGGATGCACGTGTACATATATCAAAGTGTATGCATGTCCAGGGCAATATCGAACGAAAATGGGAAGACGATCATACGAATACAGACGTACACCACAAGGGAAAAGGCGAAGGGCGAGCGACATACAAAAACATTGCCACACAGAATGGGTCGCCGCTCCTGTTAACGAGTTGAACGAATGCGTACGCCTGGGCGTTGGTTTCCCCGACCCGACGTTAGTGTAAGCAGTAACACTGATAAAAGAACCCCAAACAGCACAATTATCATAAGTGAGTAACAAAAACTGAGAACGTGGACATTCAAAAGTTTTATCTGTTGCATTTATCGCACATGTTGATTTGTATACTGGAAAAAAAACCCAAAGTCAAGCAACCGATTGGTGCTATAGAATCTCTCGTGAAATGTGCCCCATGATGGGGGGAAAAATGCTTCCGTTTTCATGCTCCCTACAGGTCTGAGAAGATTTGCAACGTGAGTGTTTACCTAATCTCCATAACAGTATACGTGCATAAAGAAAGCTGCACAGGTTTAGCATGATTGTTAGAAGCACAAAGCTCTTACCGTGTTCGCAATGGTGTGAATCGATGAAATCCTTGTAATGCCAACCCACCCCCCCCCCTCCGCCCTCCCTCCCCCCCCCCCCCCTCTCCCCCCCCCCCCCCCCCCCCCCCCCCCCCCCCCCCCCCCCCCCCCCCCCCCCCCCCCCCCCCCCCTCCCCCCCCCCCCCCCCCCCCCCCCCCCCCCCCCCCCCCCCCCCCCCCCCCCCCCCCCCCCCCCCCCCCCCCCCCCCACCCCCCCCCCCCCCCCCCCCCCCCCCCCCCCCCCCCCCCACCCCCCCCCCCCCCCCCCCCCCCCCCCCCCCCCCCCCCCCCTCCCCCCCCCCCCCCCCCCCCCCCCCCCCCCCCCCACCCCACCCCCCCCCCCCCCCCCCCCCCCCCCCCCCCCCCCCCCACCCCACCCCCCCCCCCCCCCCCCCCCCCACCCCCCCCCCCCCCCCCCCAACCCCCCCCCCCCCCCCCCCCCCCCCCCCCCCCCCCCCCCCCCCCCCCCCCCCCCCCCCCCCCCCCCACCCCCCCCCCCCCCCCCCCCCCCCCCCCCCCCCCCCCCCCCCCCCCCCCCCCCCCCCGCCCCCCCCGCCCCCCCCCCACCCCCCCCCCCCCCCCCCCCCCCCCCCCCCCCCCCCCCACCCCCCCCCCCCCCCCCCCCCCCCCCACCCCCCCCCACCTCCCCCCCCCACCACCCCCCCCCCCAGCCCCCCCCCCCCCCCCCCCCGCCCCCCCCCACCCCCCCCCCCCCCCCCCCCCCCCCCCCCCCCCCCCCCCCCCCCCCCCCCCCCCCCCCCCCCCCCCCCCCCCCTTCAGGCTGCCACACAACTCCGACCATGAACGTATTTCAATCAGCACAGAGCTGACCGTTACTCCCCAACCACTGGGCGGGAGTTCCATTCTTCTTGATTTGGGGAAGAAGGTGTGTGTGTGTGTGTGTGTGTGTGTGTGTGTGTGTGTGTGTAGGGGGAGATTGTATGTATGGGGAATGTACTAGATACAGACTTCACTCGCTAGCAAGTCTTTTAATGTGCTGACCTGAGAGAAGGATGGAAACAAGTAAACAAACGAGCAATAAGCTAAGAACCAAATACCCTCCGCCCTCCACTTTTCATTAAATTAGGCCCACCTGGGGTTCGACCCCGCAACCCTCAGACTGTGACTTCAACGCTCTGTCCATTGTGCTATCACGCCCTTTCTCACTTCCCTCTCTGCCTCCCAGCGCTGTACCTAAGTTGTCCCTCCTCCTCTTCTTCCACTGTCTCCCCTCTTCTTTTTCTTCACACCACCATTCTCCAACTCAGACCCCCCCCCCCCCCCCCCCCCCCCCGTGCACCCGCACACCCACGAACTCTCGCTCTACTCTCGCTCTACCGCTCCCCCCGCCCCCTTCCTCACAACCCCCCTTTCCTCTCCCGCCCCCCTCACACTCCCTCCCCTCCAACGTACGCTCCCCAAAACAGCCTTCCTTTAATCCCCCCTCAAACACTGACGTAGCGAGGTAGGTCGGGGGGCAGGTAGGTTGGTAGGTGTACAGAGAAGGGAGATAAGCAAAAGGCCTGGGGAAAAGTAGTGCCCGACAGGGGAGACAACCGACGTCACTTCTGCCTGTGATATTATCCAAAACATGTCGGGTCCCCACAGCACGGCTGCCAGGGGCAACGGCAAACACTCCCCGGCTTGGCTTTCTGTTTCTTCTTCTTCTTCCTCTTCTTCTTCTTCTTCTTCTTTTCTTTTGCTTTTGTTGGTTGGTTTTTTTTTCCTTCAAAGGGAAAAAGGGGAGGGGGAGGGCGGGGTGGGCGAGGGGACATTTTTTTCCCCTCAGGGAATGATACATCTAATCATTTATCAAGGCAAACTGTTGACCAAACTGTATATCGCCGAGAGAACGGCTGACAAACCGTTTGACGAATACGTGCGCGGGGGGAAGGGCGGGGATAGAAGTGTGTTGTTTTGAAGGGGGTGAGTGGGGGTGGGTGGGAGCGGGGGTGAGTTGTTGGCACAGCCACACTTCGTTACCCGACCAGTTTCCGAAAATGACAGGAAGGAAAAAAAAAAAAAAAAAAAAAAAAGGCCTCAAGTGTGCATTCCGGAAACACCCGCTGTTTCTTCTAACACCCCCCCCCACCTCATACCGCCCCCCCCCCACCCCCCACCCCAAAAAAAAAAAAAAAAAAAAAAAAAAAAAAAAAAAAAAAAAAAAAGAAAGAATGAAAGAAAAATAAAAAGAGAAAAAAATCGATCAGTCCTCAAAGTAGGTCATCTGCCAAATGTTACAGGCATTGTTAACGATGTATGAAGGTTTCGATTTCTGCTGGTATACATCCCTTTCACCAACACCCCTGCCCCCTTCTCTCATCAGCAAATCCAGACCTACTTCATACGGCAATCGAGAATAAGTTTCTCCCTTCTACTTCTCCGCCCACCTCTCCCCCCTCCTAATCTCTCACCATAGTCCTCTCACGTTCAATGTTTTTTTTTTTTTTTTTTTGTGTGTGTTGCTGGGAGGTCGTTCGTGAGTTCGATTCCCATCAAAGCCATTTATTGTGTGATTCTTGGGCCCCGACCGTCTCCAACCCAGAGCTGAGTTTGCTGTAGGCTCAACTGGGAAGACTGGGACCACACAGTCGAGTTTCGTCCGCTTAAAGAGATGCGTCTCTGAGAGTGTTGCTCAAATTCCCTGACCACCTCAGCAGGTGTCTGTATTTTCCGGACCTGTTTGATGTCGGGAAATTACAGTATGAAAGTAAGTGTAACAATGCAGCATGCAGCCCAGTCATGTAGTCTCAGACCAGGATGCAACTCCATAGCAACATCATCGTTTTAAAAAAAAAAAATCTTCATCGTCTTCATATCCTCATCGATCAGTATAAAAGTCTTAAACTATAAGCTGCTCCCATGGTGACTTCAGTTCCGATTTCCAGGTGTACGCCCATGATGAGCTCATCGGGTCGGGGTCGACGGGTATCAGTGCATTCAAGGGAATTGTTCTCGGACCGACATGGTGGACCCTCCGCAGGGGCAGGCTCACTCACGCTGACAAAGCAGTCATCGTCGCGTGCTGAATCAGAACAGGCGCTAGTGAACACCACCGAAGTGACTAGGCAACAGTGCAGCGTCTCCTCTCGCAGGTTGCCTGATGGCGACTTGATATTGACTGAGCTCTGTGGATTGCCGGTGCCGTGGATTGCGGAGGGACAGGAACGATCGGCGTATGAGTGATGCTAGTAAAATGGCACAGAAAGTGAGACAAAAAAAGTGGAAATAAACACAAAAAAACAAAAAAACTTCCGTCCTACTACCTGGATAAAGAGTCTCGTTGCTGTGACGTTTCAGAGACAAGGGGAAAAATGAGCAGTTCTGGAGTTTGAAATGCTGTTTTGTTTCTTTCTCCTTTTTGTTTTTGTTTTGTTTTGTTTTTGCTTTCTTTTGTTTTGTTCCAGACTCTCTTTCAATGTCAGTAGATCCATTTATTCACCGGGGTTTATAATCCAGTTGACCTTGCTGGACTGCGT
>JADBJO010035602.1:0-12059 GCA_016801955.1 Conus betulinus | reverse complement strand
TTCGCCCCTTCCCCCTTCCTTCTCCCCCCTCCCCTTTCCCAAATTTTCTGTAGATGTGGAAGTGGCCGGATCGTACCTGACTACCCATTTTTAACCCAAGCCTTACCTGAGTTTAATACAAGTCTGTGTGGCTGAATGTTCATTCGTCTTATAAAGCACTGTTTTTTTTGCAGTTTATCACCGTACCATTAACTCTGCACCCGCTTTTACGTAAGGGAACACTAAGATTTAACTGTGTTTTCATTTTCATGTCAATGATAGTACTTTTGACTGTTAATGGTTAGTTTTATTTTTTCCGGTGGTACTCTTTGGTTCTATATTTCTACCTTCATGTCAGTTGTTTATACATTCTGTGTATTTGTGTTGGTTCTCCCCGAACCTATATTGGTTCTTGTTGCTCCTTCTACTGGTTGTACTTATTATATCTTCATGCCTTGTTATGAAACAGCTCCGAGTTTGACTGGCCCCAACAAACCATAATTTTGGTATTCATGGCCCTAGTCTTTGGGATCATCCTTTTTTGTGATTTTTTGGCTTAGTTGCTTTAAGTTCCGAATTTTTTTTCTGTTGACGTGAACTGTTCTTTGTTGCACCAGTATAATTTTTCACTGGCACTTGGCAAATCACCACACTTTACCCACGGACCATGTTTTTTGGCCAACCATATGTCATATCCTTTACAGCGTATCGGCCCACAGTCTCATACATCTGCAGCAGCACTTTGCTTGATTGTACATTTAATAGGAGTGTATTTTTAGTAAAGATTATTGTATTTCATTTAAGATTTTAGAACCATTATCATCTTTTCCTATGAAAAGTAAAAATATATGTATATCTATCACAAAATGCCTTTTTCTGCGGTGTTTTCGGGTCCTTATAGCACACATATTTCTGGAGACACTGCTATATGATCTTGCAGACATAAAAAGGTGAGGCTATCAATTTCCAATCGCATTCCGAAGTGTGTTGACTCTTTTCTTTCTTTTTTTTTTCTGTTATTTGCTCCTTCACGCTGTGTTCCTTTCCTGGGCAAATATGCGCTGCTTATAGCCATACCCAAAGGGTTATAGGCAACCACCGACCAGTATCTGACATAAATATCGATTTTCAGTTTCGCTGTCCGATCTTAGCACCGCCACTCGTATTACCTAACATTATTTATTTGGTTTAATGCTTTCATTGTCTGCATTGATATTTAACAATCATTTTATCTTGGTCTGACTGATCAATGTCATGAAATCCAAAGCGGCTTATACTCTCTTCAAACCCCACGTATAGCCCTACAGAAACACCATGATTGCGTTTTTAAAGTGACTATGCGCACTTCAAATTTGGGAGTTTCGTGCAAGTATTGTCATCTCCACGGTATGGAGTCACATTTTTCAGAGCGGAGTTGTGTTCCGACATTGTTTCATATCACTGTGGCTGGCGTTCTGATCGTTGGCTTTTTTTCTTTTGTGCTTTCATGCAACATGACGCAGTCCTCAGCAGTTTCATCTGTCAGTGTTTTACTTGCACTGATTTGTATCAAGCTGTGATTCAATCTCAAGAGATTTTTTTGTCTGTATGTGGGTCTTCTTCGTGGGAACAACCCATTCTTCTTGTAAAACATATTGTGTGTGTGATGTCCCCGTGCTGTTGTGTCGTGTGTTTGGGCCCCCCTTCTCTTTCTCCTGAGTGGTGTGTGCCCCGATGTGTGTGTGTGGTGTTGAGGCGAGAGAGATTTTAGGTTGACTGTTTTACCTTTCTTGCGTGTCAGGTCCATCCGATGTCACTACACGAAGTTAGAGGCAGCTCAAACAGCCGCCTCTTCTTCTAACTGATCGATTTCATATGCGTTATAGTTCTGATGCATCTCGATGTACCAGGAAATTGTCTGCGATAATGTGCCGGAGATTATGATGGCAGCCCGAATTCCAACGAGTATGGATACCAGTCTCTAACAGTCACCCTAGACGAGCAGGGCACTAGTCGTTACATTTGAATGCACTTTACACACAATTGACGGATGTCATTCGTTACGCACATTATTGCGTTTCGACATTTAGTTTAATTTCTCTACCGCTTTACGTTGCCTATTGCTAGTTCGCTTTGAAGGTTTCTGGAGCCTTGAATGGACGCCTGGTGAATCCTATTGTTGTGAGAATTGGCTTGTCTGTAAAATATATCAGATTAAAGAACTGTTGATTGTATTTTTCTGCCCGCCTTCCATACTATCCAGCTGGTGATGCAGAGGACTGTATATTTATGTTTGTTATCCTATTTCTACTTTAGCCGTGTCTTCAGCAATTAACGTATCCATCGTGCGGCTTTGTAAGCCAGTCGGCACGGATGGGAATGATGCTACAGTGTCCCCATCTGAAGGGGCTGGGGGCGGGGGTGTGTGGTGGGGCGTGGTGGGGGGGGTTGTTGGGGGGCTTTTTGTTGATCGGCAAATGGATATTCAATTCATTGAACTCGACAGTTTTCACAATATGCTCAATGTTCGATTAAAAAATTCACATTGCAATATCAGTTTCACACCACACAACACAACACTTTACACACACACATACACCCTACACACACACATATACACACCTGATATATATCACTGTGTGTAGCTGCAAGTTTATAAAAATCGTTGCAGAACATGATGAGAGAGCCCCAGACGAGAGAGAGAGATGAGGGGGGGGGGGGGGGCAACTGTCAGTCGTTCTGATCTGATTTATAACGGTACCCCCTCATCACCTATTTCCCTTCATACCACTATTTCAATGAAAACCCCCTTAGGCACGTAAATATTTGCTGTACGTTATTTTCTTTTACAGTCCATTGATGGCGACACTGTTTCTTTTTTGCACTTTAGCATGGTTCAACACCTTCTACAGATTGTTGTTTCTGCCCACCCACGTTGTTACCGCCCTTCTTTTTTTCTTTACACATTTCATTTTCCGAAGTATACTTTGACGTCGTTCATTTCTGCACCGAATCGACGTCGGTTTCTATTATGCAAAAACGAACTCGGTAATAAAATTTCAGCGACACTGAGTCTGATTCAACCTTGTTTTGAATAAATGCATAACGAGACAGTTGTTTAATGCGCTCCGAGTCGTTAGGGCTGCGGGGTCTGTTTTAACCCGCTTCAGGCAGAAAATCTGCGTCAGTTCTGGTGGCAGTTGTAACCTTGAATAGTCAAATGACGCCTGACGTGTGTGTCTACTCATCTCAACTATCATTTTAACAGTGTCAGAAGTCTGTCACTTCTTCTTAGCAGTGCATTCAATATGGGCTTCTTATTGTCCCCCGAAGCATGTGGAAGGGGGTGGTTTCCAATGGTTGTTTTTGATGTTCTGTTCTCAGCCAGTGTTTGCAGCATGGTCTTGATTTCTCGCCTTAGAATTTCTGGATTCTTTCCTTGCAGCTACGTCACCAAGAGCATTTCAATCTTCTGGCAACTTAAGACTTTGTGGGTCAAAATCTGTCGCTTTATAGCTATTTGACGTTGTTATGGCTCCTGGTACTGCTGTCTGTTATATAGCAGACCCCAGGGGTCACGAGTGTGTAAGCTGTTTGACTCCTGGGGCCCCTTATTTTCAGTCTTCTCGTACGAGCGGCCTTCTCTGTTGCCTCATAGTACTTTATTTTGCGTGCGCGTCATCACACCCGTTCCAGCCCTTAGTCGAGGAGAGATTTTTTCGTCGGCAAAAAAACGCTCGAACTTATATCATGTTTGTCGCCATCTCACTTGCATATGCGTTTCAGAAGGTTGCAGCGTTTCCTTTTCCTGTTGTTAATCCCTCACCCAAGGGAATTTCCCCCCCTGTTTGTTTCCTTTTTGGACCGTGACCCGGCCACCATGCTACTTCAGTTCACAGCACAAAGATTTAAGTCACTTGAAAGTTGTTAGATGACAAAGAAAGTGCCGAGATACTGTATGGTTCATAAGTGCCAAGACCCCCATGGTGCTCGGCTGTTTGTGTCATCCTGGCAAAATCGTCATGTCCTTTGCTGCCCAGTCACTAGTGCATGTGGTTCTTGCACCTCAAGTCTCAATGAGCGAGTCAAAATCTTTGCTAGAATCCATGGACCACCTTGTTTTGGACACAGTGGTTAATGGAAGAGGCTTTTTTGACTGCGCGATAGTTGATGTTTCATGTGATTGTTTCAAAAAGGACCGGCGTTTTTAGTAATAATTTGATACAAATCCTGATACCTCGTGGCAAGTCAAGGGCATCTTGTTAGTACTCTGACCTTTATGGAAGCTCTTGGTTTACCGCAAGAGGGATTTCCGATGTGTCGCACTTAAACACAGTGTACGGGCACTGATGCTGCGGACCCTCATCTTTGTAACTATTGCGATTTGGAAACTCCTGTAATACGTGCACCCTTGATAATTATTGGTCCAGTCGTAGGCATGAACCCCCCTACCACTTCACTGCCAAGGCCAACGTCTCTTACGCTTTTTCTGATCTACAGGAATATCTTTCAGGCGACAACTATAAGTAATGGTCTCAGCACAGTATTGTCAACATGCACCAGTCCCCCAGGCTCTCCGATGACTCAAATGCTGATTCCACTCTTATGACTACTTACACCTGACCCCGTGCCACAAGCATGGGTTTCGTCAGGCAGCAGTATCGAAAAACAATCGCTTCTCTGATTTCAAGTAAACAGTCGCAGACTAATGTGCAATTAATTTTTTTCCATTGACGGGTCTCGTCTGACAATTTATCATTTGATGCATTTTGCCCACCCTTGTGTTTGTTGTTACCTCCTGCTAGGTCTCTCCAATTTTAGCAGAGCCTTAGGCAGAAGGTTTTCTTTGTTGAAGTGTTTTTCCTTCCGTCGTCGTCAGGTCCACGGAGATGCAGCACCTGACATGGTGTAGAAGTTATTAATGAAAGCTCTGTAGTCGTCATCAGGCTTTGCAGTGTGTTTCATTTGTTTCTGTTTTCATGTGGACAGGTCACTCGAGCATACACGACGTTGGGCAGATACAATTGTACGTTCATTACCACGGTCACTTCCTCTGTCTTCATGTGACCAGCATGGTATTTCCCACGTTCGGCTCGTAACGAACATTTTGCCTTTCGTGCTTCTTTCAGTTTCAAAAATAAAGCCTCCATACAAAAACGCTGCATTCAGGTTTGCAGCCTGATTGATAGCCTCTCATGCTTATGAAGATTTATCAATTTACTTGTGTGTATGTTTTTGGATAGGTGATAGCCAAGGGTATTTCCGTGGAACCAAGCGATTTTTCTTTTTGAAATCGCGAGACCTTTATGAACTTACCTGCGGCAGTTTGGAGAGGACTGTGTCGCCTCTGTGGCTTGTCGACTGATATTTTGAAGGGCGTTTGCACTTTTTTTTTACCTTGATTTGCCGCTCCCCTTGCGCACTAAGCCCTAGGTACTGATTTTTCATTTGGTTGTTTTCGTACAGTAGCAGGCGTTTTTCGTCAGCATCATCATCGTGTTTGTAGCTTGTCGCAGGTCGGTTTGGCGTCCCGTCATTAGAGGAGACTGCATGATTGATGCACTTTTTCTGTATCTAGATGAGGAAATTTTTTCACGTTCTTCTTTTTTCTTCATAATTTGCACAAGCTCCCTGTTTTGATTTGAGTGTCTCTTAGGCTCACAAAATGTTCCTCGCATATTTGACCTATAAGGACAGGTCTTTTATAGGGTTTAGGCGATGATCCATGTCTCTCGATCTTTTAAGAGATGTAGTCTATAAGATCAGCCTAGAATGGAGGGCCTCTTGTTGATCCAGTTGTTACGCACGTGTTTTTATCGTTCCTTCTTTTACCACCAATTACGGTTCTTTTGTTTCCCTTTAACTTCGCAGCTTGCCCCATTTTATTTTCTCAATTGAGCATCAGCGCTGTCATATGACTTCTTTAGTGGCAAGGTGGGTCAGGTACGGATCAGTAGTAATGGGTGGCCAATTTAGTGTGTACGCTGCCCAAGAGAGGTTCCTTCGATTTTTGTAAATTGTGACAGCTTTCTTCGGAGACGTATTTTGGACCAGTTTGATCAGTCTGTTTGGAGATACACATTTTGTGCATTTGCCACACATCTACAACGTTCTCCTCTCTCTCCTCATGCTGTCTCTCTTCTCATCTCATCTCTCTCTCTCGCTTCTTGTCATGTTTTTTGGAGTCCTTGGTTTTTTTGGTTTTGATATAATATGGGAGGCAGTTATAATAAGGCTGCCCCCCGCCCCAAATATCACGTTTCTCTGGAGGTGGAGTCATGCCCTTCCCACCCATCCAACCACACCCACCCGCTTCCGCCGCTGTGGTATGTGGTAATATATTCAGACCATGATTTCTTGCTTAGCTCGACAGAGAGCAAACTAATAGTGTTGCCGTATAGACCAGACCATGTTTGTGGACATTTCTGTTTGGCTGTGAATGCCCACGTGAATTGTCAGGTGAAGGAAAAACTCAAATGTATCCATAGAATTTCAGAGATTGCTCAGATCGCGCAAGATAGTAATTTTTTTTTTTTTTTTTCATCATAACAGTAAAAATGTGAAAAGAAAAAATAATTCAAACAAGTCAGTTAGACTGAGTCATAAGAATATGAAATATCGAAGAAAACCCCCAAATTACTATAGATGAAGTATTCGAAGAGGAAGATATGAAATTATTGAAATATAGGAAAGCTATCAATTATTTACAAGTGAAAATACTGGTAAATATAAGCACAATTTTCTGGGAGCTGTCTGGTACCCTTATGTTTAAAGAAACTTGATGTTGGACTACATTGGTTATCAATATTTAGAATCTCTTAATCATAGTTCTTGTAGTATTTCTGCAGGATCACATGCAATAGTTTCAGTGCTAACTCGATGATATTTGAGGAACACTGTTTCCATACAAATGTAGATATTACGATAAATGATAGTTGAAGTCTTAGTCAAGTTGAGCTGTATATGCATCTTCCAGCAACATGACATGCTTGTTTCATTTTTTTATAATAACCAAAAGCAGCAGATTTAACGCGGTCTTTCCAACTGGCGTAGACGCCATAATAAACTCACAGTCGAGAAGTTTGTCTAATATCGTTATATTCAAAGATTCCCGAATCCTGTGTTTTTCACTAACAATATTCGTCACACAGTATCGTACTGCTATCAATGTGTATCTATATTCCTGCAGCGCGGTAACACCTATGTATATACCATAATAACTTGGTGAACTCATTGAAACACCTCCTAAACGATGCAAGCTCACAGGCTCTTAGACTTGTCCATTCTGAAGTGTATGCCAGTATTGATGTGAAATACACTATGCTTCAAGAGTATATGGACACTATGAGAACCAAAATTGGCAACAACCATGCGAATAGAATACTTGGAAAGGTTAGAAGAGATTGCAGGGCCATCATTACCAAGGTGCGCCAAATACATTGGAAGAAGCTAAGGGTTTTGAAACAAGAAAAAGAGACAGCCAATGCTCACCCACCACCAACTGTTCACCTGGGATCAGTTAAAATAGTAGCAGAAAAAGTGTTGGAAGCTCATGGAACACAAAGCGCAAATCCAATACCTTTTAGTAAGCCCCAGCCCAGGAAAATTAGACCACATAGGAGAAAGATGCACAAGAAACATTTCAAAGCCAAGAATATTTCCTCAAAAGGATACACCCCATCAGAAGAAGACCGGCAACAGTTTGACCCTATTGTACTGACATCCAGTGTAACTCTGACAAGAGATCAGATCTCCATTTGCCGAATGTCTGACTGCTTTGCACCAACCCCAAAGACAACCCATGGATGTAAGCGACCAAGTATTGGGCACCCATGCTTGGGCCGAGCATCTCCGATGGCATCGCTTCCATGAGAAACAGAAAATTAAACAAAGGGTGGGGCGAAGCTGAGAAAGATAACGACAATGAAGAGTCCTTTGAAAAAAAGACCATGGTATAGACCTACCACAAGAAGTGCCCCGAGAGATGATCCTGCCCTAGAAGCATTCATTGAAGCGTGCACTAGGGATTTCCTGGACATCAAAAGTCGAAAGCGAATCAAGGACAACCTCACCAAAAGCCAGCGCAATGCCCTGCGAGATCTTCGCAATCTACCTCTAACACATCAAGCAGCCTGTCGGTTTGCAGACAAATCTGCAACAACAGTCATCACCCCACTATCTTATGATGATAAGATAATACAACAAACATTAACAGACGACAACCAGTTTGACATACTAGCAAACAGACCCAACTAGAGACACCACCAAAAGAGTCAAATGCTGGGCAGACAAGTGGCTCAAGAGGGGGAGAGATTGATGAGGATGTGTACGCTTTTGTGACAAACAATCCTGAAGCACATCCTGCCAAATGTAAGCCCCTGGTCAAGACCCACAAACCCTTTCCCTATCCTTACAGACTGCTCCTGTCAGGCAGTGGGACGCCAATACAACCACTATCTAAATTTATCCAGACAGCCATAAGCCACTTTAACTAGTCATTTACCTTATCAAATTATCGATACAAAAGAATTCCTGAAAAAAATGGACACTGTCAACAAAGAAGTGGCTCCACTCCCCCCATCAGCTACTTTGGCGGTATGCGATGTTGTCTCACTGTACCCAAGTGTGGACAATGCTATGGGAGTCCCAGCTGTTGCCCAAATGCTCAGTGACCATCCTTCTCCACTGAATGTGTCTACGGACTGCGTTATTGAGGGGGCTGAAAATAGCACTTGACAACAATGCCTGTGCATACACAGATGGTGAAGGTAAGACTCTGATTGCAGCTCCCAATCATGGGACAGCAATGGGGCCCTGCCATGCGTGCGACTATGTGGATGTTTTCATGGGTGAACTGGATGAGAAACTGGTACAAGAAACTCCAGTTCCACTGATGTCCTCTCTGGTGGTGAACAAGGAATCTTTAGAGATAGAAAACCCTCAACTGGAGCAGATTCAGAGATGATGGCTTTGCAATTTTACCAGACTCCGCTGATGCCAGTGCTTTTGAAAACACACCTACAGAATTTGCATTCCCCGGTATAAAATGGGACGGTTTCCTGTGGTAGAGAAGCAGAATACTTGGACGTTAGGGTGAGTATAAATAACGCTGGGCTCATCGAAACTGATGTTTTTTTTTCGAAGAATTGCCATAGCTACCTCCCCCCTCCTCCTGCCACCCCAAGTCAGTCTTCAGAGGCATAGCAAGAAGCATTGGGACCAGACTAAGAATGTTAATCAGCAAAGACGAACAGCTGAAAGAGAGGGACAAGGGAATATGCAAGATACCTAACCTTGTCAGGCTGGCACTATGACAAAGCCTTCAAAGAGATCTCTCAGGGAGCCGCAAAATCAAGAGATGCAATACTCCATCAGCCCCGTAAAAGCAGAGTAAAAAAGATAGCTTGGGTCACAAAATTTGACCCTCGAGCTCCATCGAGAACTGCCATCATTAAAAGGAACCTCCATCTCCTGTATTCAAACCCCCAAAAACAAATCTGTGTTTCCCTCCAAGTGTATCATTGCAGCGGACAGGAGACTCAAAAACTTGGGTGAAATCTACAAACCTACTGTGCCAAGACGACTTGTGGAGCATGGACCCAAAGAGTGCCCTGGCTTCTTTAGATGTACAAGGAAATGCGACACCTGTAGGCATGCCAGGGACACACAGGAACTGGTGTCTCCATGGGATGGGCGGTCGTGGAAAATACTACAACATCTACTTGTACGTCTGCTAATGTGATATATGTTATCAGGTGCAGTCTGCACCCACAGCAATGGTATGTAGGCTCAACCACAAACCTGAAATTACGCTGGGCCAACCATAAAAGTGACGTCAACAGAGGCAAGACCAACAAGTGCATGGTTGCCCACCACGTGAACACAACACCTCACCCAAACAACCATGATGTCCCATTTCTGTCCATCTGTCCAATCGAGTCAGTGAGTGGGGGGGATGCAAACCTCCTTCGTAGGGAACTATATTGGCAGGCAAATTTGGGTACATTGTTTACAGGTCTCAACCGCAGAAAAGATTTAAATGCATGTATCCAAAGAAGAGTCCAGTATCAAAACAGTTAGGCCACAAAAAGTTTGACCCCCCCCCCCCCCCCCCCCCCCCAATTGTATTACCTTTCTTTCTCTGCACCTCTCTTCCTATAACCCACGAGCGCGCGCGCGCGCGCACACACACACACGCACCTCCTCCCCATTTCTTCTGAATGCTTCTCTGTCTTTCCCCTTCTCCTTCCCTCACGTTCTATCTACACTGCACTACAACCACTCCCCCACCCACCCACACACCCCTCATCTCCCCTTCCGCCACTTCACCTCCTACTTCCAATTCTTTCTACTCCTATCTTATTCACCTAATTATCCTCTCCCATGCCAAGTATAGAGCGAAAGGAACGTATGGAAATTTAAAGTGAGATAGTAGGTTACGTCACAATGTCACGTGAGTTGATATGTTATTAATTTCGGAATTGAAGGGGTTAGATAGATAGTCGTTAAAGTTGGAGTTGTGATTGGTGTCTGTCTTAATTTTTCCGAACTTACCAAAAATCGAAGGCAGGTTTTCTGTGTGTCATTGTTGGGGGGGGGGGGGGTGGGGGGGGGGGGGGGGGGGGGGGGGGGGGGGGGGGGGGGGGGGGGGGGGGGGGTGGTGGTGGGGGGGGGGTTGGTCAGCGTAAAACTTTTGAGTAGATTTACAACCGATGTCTAGGATGATGGCCAGTGCACCTAGTCAAGCTAAGAACATGTACTCAGCTGTGTTTTTTGATTTTTGATTTGCCCCATCTTATTGTCTTTAGGCAGTGATATGTTTTGAGAAAAGACAGAGCTGACCTGTGCACAGGGGTAAGTAAGTTCATAATATAGTGTACTTTTTACTGAAAAGTAAAGCTTATAAACTTTCAAGGAATTGCCACAGAGTTATTTAAAGTTTAGTAAACTCAGGAAGTAGGGGATGGTCACAGTAGCGTTTGATAATAATGAGAGTAATACTGGTAGCAGGTTTAGTCATAGTATACTATTCAATAATTATTTACTGTTTGTGAGACTGGTTGTGTTATGTACAACGACTACTAGTACGGAAGGAGATGGTAAATGTGGTGCTCTTAGTAGTGGTAACAGGGGCTGACAAAAGGAAAATGGCGATCTCCATCTAGCAACACTATGTTATGAGCCCCTGAGTCAAACGGCTCAACAGTTTGGGTAGGATTGGTGTGGTGGTGCAGGTGCATACATGTGCATGTGTAAGCGTACAAATGTGTGCAGACGCGGGGGTGCGGGGGTGCGTGCGTGCGTGCGTGCGTGCGTGCGTGCGTGTGTGCGTGCGTGCGTGTGTGTGTGTGGTATTGTGTGGTAGACGTATTGTGAGAGAGAGTAATGTTTAAAATAGGGTCCCTGTTGCTCTTCCTGCCGCACCCCCCCCCCCCCCCCCCCCCCCCCCCCCCTTTTACTTTCTTTCCCCTTCACACCCAGATCATTTCGTTTTGGCACCCCCTCCTCTACGTTGTTTTGCCGCCCCCCCCCCCCCCCCCCCCCCCCCCCCCCCCCCCCCCCCCCCCCCCCCCCCCCCCCCCAATTTCGTAATACTACGCCGGCCTTCAGAGATACTTGCATCCCTCCCCTCTGGGTTAGGTGTGACCAACGTTGTAATGGATACAGACGTTGCAGCAACTACTATCATAATAACTGATGAATGGACTTTATGTGTGGGATTCGTTAGAATATGTATATTGTAGTCTCGAGTCAGAAAAAAATCTTGATGTATAACACTTTATCATGATGGCATTGTGTGTGTGTGTGTGTGTGTGTGTGTGTGTGTGTGTGTGTGTGTGTGTGTGTGTGTGTGTGTGTGTGTGTGTGTGTGTGTGTGCGCGCGCGCGCGCGCGCGTGTGCGTGCGTGTGTGTGTGTGTGTGTGTGTGTGTGTGTGTGTGTGTGTGTGTGTGTGTGTGTGTGTGTGTGTGTGTGTGTGTGTGTGTGTGTGTGTGTGTGTGTGTGTGTGTGTGTGTGTGTGGTTTGCTGGGTGGTGCATACTTGACTGTGTGTATGTGAAAGGAACAATGGAAATTTAGAAGTGTAAAATGGATGGGAGCGC
>JADBJO010035601.1:7500-12059 GCA_016801955.1 Conus betulinus | reverse complement strand
TTAATTCTTATTCATTACTTTTGGCTGGTTGGTTGGTTTGGTGTTCCAGAGTGGGATGAAAACTTTCGTTGCAAAATACAGCGAAGGAGAGATTTCGTCTCTTTTGTTGTCTCGAACACACTGAAATAAGAAATACCTTTACAAAAGGCTGCTGTTTGTCAAGGAGTCAATTTTGTTGGAGGTTAGCTGTGGTGTATGTATGTGTGTGTGTGTGTGTGTGTGTGTGTGTGTGTGTGTGTGTGTGTGTGTGTGTGTGTGTGTGTGTGTGTGCGTGTGTGGTGTGTGTGTGTGTGTGTGTGTGTGTGTGTGTGTGTGTGTGTGTGTGTGTGTGTGTGTGGACACTCGCAAACTGGCGCCTAAGTTTGTTTTTGTTTTTTTGTTACAGCATATCATACATTGTAACCGAGAACCAATTTTTGTAACATTCATAACCAAACTAACACCGGTGAATTAAAACAAACAACAAGCCAACCAAACCAGGTAATGAACAAAAATCAAATTAAATAAGACTTAGCGAATATCAAGATTTCGTATGGAATAAACTGAAACAACAACACCCTGACAATGGTGTTTGTGTTTCAGAGCCCAGTTAGCTCAGTGGGTAGAGCATGGCAGCGCTCTAATGGTGAGCTTTACGTCCTCCAGCCTGCACACACACAGGGCAGTGAGGACACTGGCCTGCTCGGACTTTTAGCCAACCAACGTTCTGGTAGCGTCTTTGTTTCGACCAATCAAACGCACGCAGGCCACCCGGGTCTTGTACGGCAGGCACCCCTACCCCTCCACTGGACCCCCTCCCTCATTGCCTTTAGACAAGAAGGAAGGAGGAAGGAAGGAAGGAAGGGGACGAATATGTGAATGAGAGAAGGAATAAAGCAGGAATGAAGGAAGTGTGTGTCTAGGTGTGTGTGTGTGTCCGTTTCTTGGCGCGTGGTGTGTGTGTGTGTGTGTGTGTGTGTGTGTGTGTGTGTGTGTGTGTGTGTGTGTGTGTGTGTGTGTGTGTCAAAATGCGCATGTGCATGTATGTGTATGTGTATGTTGTGCGTGCACATGTGTGTGTGTGTGTGTGTGTGTGTGTGTGTGTGTGTGTGTGTGTGTGTGTGTGTGTGCGTGTGTGTGTGTGTGTGGGGGGAGGAGAAGAGCAGAAAATCATATAAGACTGATACCTAAAATATTATTACACACACACGCGCGCGCGCGCGCGCACGCACGCACATACACACACACACACACACACACACACACACACACACACACACACACACACACACACACACACACAATTTTTGCTTTTGCTTGGTGGATTGTGGGCTCTTCTTCTTCAGAACATCTTATCATCAAAAGGAAACCAAAGACAAACGACTCATCAGAAACGAGACTGAACCATACCTGTGTGGCGCTGGAAAGGCGTTTTGGGGGGAGGAGGGGAGAGGGGGGCACTGCGATGCGCGAAATAAACGACCAATGGTGTTCACGCTATGAGACAGCAAGCCTCCCAGCGACATCAGTCCACTATACAAGGGCCTGCAGTCCCCTGATTTCTCATTGCTCTGTCCACTGACGAGATGAAACGTTCTTCAGTATCGGCGCCACAACAGGACCTGGCAGCTAAGAGACCCAGGCTGGTGGATCCAGCGGCCTCTCAGCTAACACACAGGCTGCTGCCGTACCTCACGGACCTGCAGGAGGCGCCCCAGGCTGTTCGCAGTCTGTCCCAGAGATACTGGCTTTGGCCAAGGCGATCGTGAGGAATGACGATCGCACTCGCCAAGCAAAGCCGGGGAGAGACTGGAACGCTCCTGATTTCTTTTGCATCAGGCCCTTTTCAGGGCCACCTTAAAGTTCACAGTGAGATGCACATCTCGTTGCAGAGTTCTGACATAGGGCTTGTGGAAAAGCTACACTTAGAACAAAATTCACACACACACACACACACACACACACACACAACGCACGCGCACACACACACACACACACACACACACACACACACACACAGACATGTCCACACATACGCATACATCACTGATCATCGGCTATGGATGTTGTCTATACCTTCAACGCCAGGGCCGCACACTGTGTGGCTTTGGTGGTTAGACACTTCCTTCACCAGTCCTTCTACCAGTCTCTCCACAAAAGGAAGAAAAACAAGGCTGCTGTGTGTCAAGAAGTCAAGTTTGTTGGAACTCTGGCTCTGTGTGTGTGTGTGTGTGTGTGTGTGTGTGTGTGTGTGTGTGTGTGTGTGTGTGTGTGTGTGTGTGTGTGTGTGTGTGTGTGTGTGTGTGCATGTGTGTGTGTGTGTGTGTGTGTGTGTGTGTGTGTGTGTGTGTGTGTGTGTGAATGGCTGCCTGGCTGTACCCATACCACTTTTAATATCAATGAATGAAACAATAAATAAATATATAAGAGGGCGACACTCACAGACTGACACCTCGATTTGCTGGGGGTTTTTTTTTTGTTTGTTTGTTTGTTTGGTTGGTTGGTTGGTTGGTTTTTTACATTATTATACAGCATATAGTACATATGTAACTGAGAACCAACTTTTGCAACATTCAAAACCAAACTAAAACTAGTGCATTAAAGCAAACACAGAGCCAACCAACCAAAGCAATAAATGAAAATCACACCAAATAACACTTAGCCAACAGATAGATAGATTTTGTCTGGAACAAACTGAAACAACAATACCCTGACAATGGTGTTTGTGTTTTAGAGCCCAGTTAGCTCAGTGGGTAGAGCATGGCAGCGCTCTAATGGTGAGCTTTACGTCCTCCAGCCTGCACACACAGAGCAGTGAGAGACACTGGCATGCTCGGACTTTTAGCCAACCAACGTTCCGGTAGTGCCTTTTTGTCGACCAATCAAACGCACGCAGGCCATCCGCGTCTTGTACGGCAGGCACCCCCTACCCCCCATCCCCCACGGCACCCACTCCCTCTTCCTCATCCCCTCTTGACAAGAAAGGATGGAAGGAAGGAAGGAAGGAGGGAAAGAAGGAGGAAGAAATGAGTGGCTATGTGAATGAACGAATTAATGAATGACTGAACAGAAAAAGGAAGTGTGTATGGTGGTGCAAGTGTATGGGGTGCTCTGTGTGTGTGTGTGTGTGTGTGTGTGTGTGTGTGTGTGTGTGTGTGTGTGTGTGTGTGTGTGTGTGTGTGTGTGTGTGTGATTTTTCGAAATTGGGTTTCTCCACTAGCGATAGAGTTCTTACGCCTTGAAACCTTGTTTCTCGTCTCGTGTACCTAGTGTATACACTTCAAAACATTATATACAAATCAAATCAATAAATGGAAATAAGTAAACGAAGAAAGAGACATCTTAAATGTTCATGTTCAAAATCAGATATCAACCTTTTAACTACAATTACAGACGACATAGAATTACGTTATGTTCATTCAGACTGGAAACCACGCACACACTACATTTTCTTTGACAATAAATGATCAGAGAATGACGCTAAGAAAACTAACGATCCTGGGAGCGAAGGAACAGCAAAGAATCTAACGGTTAAATAACTGACCAGCCCCAAACCAACCAACAACGACATGCACGGAAAGAAGAAAAAACAGAAAAAAAAAAATGATGCCTTCATCACCGAGGCTCCTTGACCAGGATGGGCTCCTTGACTGGGATGGGGGGGGGGGGGGGGGGGGGGGGGGGGGGGGGGGGGGGGGGGGGAACGGGACAGTGGGGGGGGGGGGGGTGGAGGGGACAGTGGGGGATTAGGAGAGAGGGTGGTGATCAGTTGCTGACGTGACGCGCATCCACACTAGTCCACAGAGAGAGAGAGAGAGAGAGAGAGAGAGAGAGAGAGAGAGAGAGAGAGAGAGAGAGAGAGAGAGTCAAGAATGACTTATTATATCTGTTTAAACATTTATCTTCGGAACCTGTGTTACACATCTCCGGTCTCCAATTTGATTGAAAATCATCGACAATTTCATGCGCATTCCAATTTTGTGGAATGTCAGATGTTCTGCTGTTCAAATCTAAAGTTAAGATTAAAGTTAAAAACACTTCAGACAGGGCTAGTAAAGGTAGTAAAGGGCTAGTAAAGCATCAGCAATACAGGCTTCTAGATCAGTGATGCCATTTTCAATAACGCAATAATAACGCAATTTTCTGGTGGCACATACGCACAAAACATTATGGTCACGGTCCAAAAGGACGTTCAACTTGCCATTAACGATGTGTTTGTGTGTGTGCATGTGGCGCACGCGTGTGCGTGTGTGTGACTGTGTATTGGCGTGCGTATCCATATTGTGCATGTGTTTGTGTGTGTTTGTGTGTGTGTGTGTGTGTGTGTGTGTGTGTGTGTGTGTGTGTGTGTGTGTGTGTGTGTGTGTGTGTGTGTGTGTGTGTGTGTGTGTGTGAGTGAAAGAGAGAGAGAGAGAGAGAGAGAGAGAGAGAGAGAGAGAGAGAGAGAGAGAGTTTGGGTGGGTGCGTATTTATGTTCCTGTGTGCGTGCGTATGCACTATGTGTGTATGTGCGTGCGTGCGTGCGTGTGTGTGCACACAGAACATACAAGGAGACAAGGTGGTTCATGTATTGTACACAA
>JADBJO010035600.1:0-12060 GCA_016801955.1 Conus betulinus | reverse complement strand
GAAGGAACAAGAAGGGGCCGAAGAGAAGGAGAAGAGGAAGAAAAAAGATAAATGCGAATAGAAGAATGCAAGAAGAAGAGAAGAATGCGAGAAGAATTCGAAGAAGAAGAGAATTGCGGAGGACGACGAAAAGGAGGAGGAATAGGAGGAGGAGGAGGAGGAGGAGGAAATCAAACACAAAGAAAGGAAGGTGAATACAAAAGAAGAACAAAACATATGAGGGAAAAAAAAGAAAGAAAGAAAACGAAAACGAGAGTAAGAGAAGAAGAAGAAGAGACCATTTTGTCAAACGAAAAACGATCTAATATGACGTTCTTCTTCACAATAAGCAGACTCACTATCCATCGTTGCTCTACTAGTGCATGCATGGACTATATCAACTCTATCAAAACCAAATGAGAGAGTGGGGGGGGGGGGGGGGGGGGGGGGGCGTACTGCTAAACAAAGATTGGAATGATCTTTATAATCAACGTTCGTGTTCATATTGTCTATCTGTTTGGCTGCGTACCGTGTATGTCCACATGCCTTTCTGTCTTCAAATTTCAAGGCAACCCCCCCCCCCCCCCACCACCCCCATCCCCCACCCCCACACCACTTCCACCTGCCATTCATATATCCGTCTTCATAAATTCAGTTCTTTCCAAGAATAGATTTCCTTCAGCCCATAACTTCTACCACACTGGCTATGACACGATCTGTTTGACGCAGTGGTCTCCCCTTTCTCCTTCTTCTGCCAAACGACACTCCTCTGTCATCGCGCTGTGCTTTCCTGCTCTCCCACAGGCCCGCCCTCCTCAAGTCTGGCACCGTTTGCACAGCCGACCTCGTTACTGTGAACAATAGATGGAGTGTGACAAAGAGAACACATCTCTCTGAGAGGCGTTCTAGACAGGAACATGACCAGGAGGAAAGCCAGAGGAGGAGGAGCAGAGAGAGAGAGAGAGAGAGAGAGAGAGAGAGAGAGAGAGAGAGACAGACAGACAGACAGACAGACAGACAGACAGACAGACGGAGAGAGAGGACAGACGGACGGACAGACAGACAGAGAGACGAGACAGACAGAGACAGACAGACAGACAGACAGACAGACAGATAGACAGACAGAGAGAGAGAAAGAGAGAGAGAGAAGTAGTGCTAATTTTTTTTTCTTTTTTTTCTTAAATGCTTACTTTGACATTTAGCGCCGTTGTTCAGGTTTAGCATGTATCTGTCAGTCGGTCTGTCGGTCTGTCTGTCCGTCTGTCTGTCTCCCTGTCTGTCCCTCTGCCCTCATATGTCCAGGCAGGATTTCCGCCTGCAGGTGTCATTCCATCAAAAACAGAAATCTGTCCACCCCTCACCACCACCCCCACAGGGCCAACACATAATCCCACCCATCCACCCCCCACCCACCCACCCCACACTTTTTTTTTTTAATTCAGAAGCGCCCGGTTTGTTTGTTTGTTTGTTTGTTTCAGCTTCTTCTTCTAGCACAAATACAGCTCTCTCATCCATTTTCACCATCCTACTGCTCTCCAAGTTCCTTTCCACACGAGGCATTATTGTTTAGATAGACTCATTACGTGGGACGTGAGACCCAGTGCGACAAAGACTAGGCATCTGACAGCGTATTTAGAGAGAGAGAGAGAGAGAGAGAGAGAGAGAGAGAGAGAGAGAGAGAGAGAGAGAAAGAGAGAGAGAGCAAGAGGCAGGCAGGCAGGCGGAGGAGAGAGAGAGAGAGAGGGAGACAGACAGACAGACAGACAGAGACAAAGAGACAGACAGACAGACATACAGACAAAGGGGGGTTCAGACAGACAGGCAAAGAGACAGACACACAACACACAGACAGATAGGCAAACAGACAGAGAGAGACAGACAGACACACAGGCAGAGAGAGAGAGAGAGAGACAGACAGACAGACAGCCAGACAGGCGGAGAAAGAGAGTGAGAGCAAGAGAGAGTGAGAGAGTCAGACAGGCAGACGGACAGACAAACAAGCGAGCAGACGGACAGACAGACAGATAGGCACAGAGAGAGAGAGACAGACAGATAGGCAGGCAGGCACGCAGACACGCAGAGAGACAGACAGACACTGACAGACAGACAGACAGACAGAGGATATGGATGTGAACAGAGAGGTAAGGATGGTTCATATGGCATAAAGCTGACGAAGGGATCAGAGAAGGAAAGAAGAGAGGCACATGCCTGTACGACCGAGCCAGAAAGCTTGGAGTCTTGGGGAGAGTTGTCGCTCTTAGGGCTTCGGGGACCGATTACGGCCCCTGGCGTAATGATTTTTTGTCCCCCAGGGCTTAAGGGAAGAAGGTGTTGGATTTGAGCGTCTTAAAACGAGATGTGTGTGTGTGTGTGTGTGTGTGTGTGTGTGTGTGTGTGTGTGTGTGTGTGTGTGCGTGCGTGCGCACGTGTGTGTGTGCGTGCGTGTGTGTGTGTGTGTGTGTGTGTGTGTGTGTGTGTGTGTGTGTGTGTGTGTGTGTGTACGTGTGTGTGTGTACCCGTGTGTGTGTGTGTGTGTGTGTGTGTGTGTGTGTGTGTGTGTGTGTGTGTGTGTGTGTGTGTGTACTTGTATGTGTATGTGTTTTAAGAACATGTGTCTGTATGTGTGTATGTGCGTGCATGTCCGTGCACCCTCGCACACGCACGTGTGTGTGTGTGTGTGTGTGTGTGTGTGTGTGTGTGTGTGTGTGTGTGTGTGTGTGTGTGTGTGTGTGTGTGTGAAACACATAACTGGGGCTAGAACAAACCATCAAAAAGGAAAGAAAGAAAGAAAAGAGGGATTGAAACAGGAAAGCAAAATGAAATAAAATAAACTGGAGGCAGAAAAAAAAAACGAAAAAGAAAACTATCAGGAAAAGCGTCAGAAGTGACTTTGTCCTCAACCTTAATTGCAAACGGAAGAAGATTCCATACCAAAGAGCTAACTTGAGTTGAAAATGCATCTGTCCCACTCTTCTACGTCCAGGCTTTCTTAGCCGTATGACGAAATGATGAAATAATTGAAAGCTCAATAACTCCAAACAAATACTGTTTACGACACCAAATCTCCTCGCAAAAATGACAAACACAGAGGGCACAGAACAAACCACAGAGAGGATATCAGCTTGTTTGTTCTCTGTCGTTTCTGCTATTTCTGCGAGGCGATTTTGCTTTCGTAGGCAGCAGCAGTCGTTTGGAGTTATGGGCCGGTAATCATTCCATCGTGGGAGCAAGAGCTACCCTACTTGTTCGTTACTTACTTGTTTTTTTTTAACTGTACCTTGCCTCACTTAAGATTTCTCAGCTGCCTTTGCCTGTACCAACATCTGAAGAATAATGATCATTTGTCAAAGAAGATAAAACATTTTCCACCAATCCATTGTGTGACAAGATAAACATGTATTCAATGGACAGGATAGATTGTTTCCATCTGCGCTTTCATTACGCACACACAGTTCAGAAGAAAAAACATTTATCAAACACAGAAGGAAACACACTTTCATCCATTCTTTCATCATGTGCATGAATAACATTTGGTGTGCCATCAGGTACACGTTTATCACCCCCAGTAGAAGCACCCGAATGTGTCCGGTTCAAAGGCACATTGCACGAGCGACTTCTGTCGTGAGCTTTACAGTTGACGATGAGCGTTGACACAGCCGTGTCACTGCTCCGAACCGAAGCCGCACGTGATGTGCCACCCTTACCTTCTCTTTTCAACGGTGATACAGTTTTTTTTTCCTTCCCCTCTATGTTTAGATTTATGTAAATATTTGGCGAATCATATTGTTTTGATGTTATTTTCACAGGCCGGCCATATCCCTAGGTTGAAATTGTCAGATTACCTTCCTGGTCCAAGTAATGTTTTAACCCTTCGATAACCAGGTGATCAAAAATCATTGACACCTTTTTATTTTGTTTTTTTGGCATCTTTCAGGTGAGGACAAGTTTCTTGCGTATTTCTCTCACTCGCCGGGAGAAATCTTAACCGACAAATACCTTGGTACCCCTCAACCTATCCCTGGCACCTAGAATGGCCTCCTTGTCCTAAAGAAAGTGCAACAGCCAATAATCGGAGAGTCCGGTTTCCCGTTTAACTGTGGAGCCTGTCAAATTGTATGTCTCTCGGCAGTTCTAATTTGTCAGTTAACAAATCATGCACAAGGCCCTCACAATCCTGTTTGGTTTCCCGATCTCTCCTTGGTATGCCATGAAATATAACATTGTTCCTCTTTGAACGACATTCTAAATCGTCCGTCTTTTGTTCCAGTTTCAACACTTCTCCAATCAGACTGTCATTCTGTGCCTTCAAATGTTCATTTTCACGTCTGAGATCACTGACCTCATTTTTCAAAGATACAACATCCTCATGCAGTCCAGCATACATGTCTTTCATCTCCCTCATATCAACTTTCATCTCATCGAACTTACAGTTAAGGTCCTGAATGGAGGAAAAACACATCACGAAGACTGGGTTCTGTAGCTGAACGGGAGGGAGAGGAGGTGGATGCCGGTGAACCACCGCTGGCGCTCTTCAGTCTGGTCTGCCTCAGGTCGGTTGCTTTGCTGCTGCCAGTAACAGGTCCGGGATTCAGCTCAACATCACCGCAACGTTGAAGTAAAAGTCCGTAAAATAATAGAGAGAGAAGCAAACCTATGGTGACACACCGCCTTGCCACGTACAAATCATCAATGTCCTATAGAATAACGCGGCCTTTTTCAAAACACGTCGATCCATAACATCAAGAAAAAAACAGACACAAAACCCACCACAGACAACACGAAAAGAGAGAGGTATCGCAGGCATGATATTGCTAGCACAGTGCCACTTCACAAAAATAACTGTACACCTCACAGTTTCGCTTAGAATCCAGAGCACTTTACTGTTGATGTTGACACTCTGCGTGCGGAAGTGAACCCCTGGGAGAGAGAGAGAGAGAGAGAGAGAGAGAGAGAGAGAGAGAGAGAGAGAGAGACGCCATCAACATCAGCAAAGAAATGGAAATACCCAAAATGGCACTTGACTGTTTGAGCCTTGTCACAAAAATCTGAATTCCAGGAAGTGTTGTCACCCTTGAGGCGTTGAGGGACTAATTAGGTAGTGATAGCGTGATAGTTTTCCACGTCTTGGAGTGGGGGAGGTGTGAGGGAAAAAAAAACGCTTGAGAGTCTCAAAGTGTGTGTTCATAAGCCTGTGGGTGCATTCGAACATATATATATACATACACATACATATACACATATATATATATATATATATATATATATATATATGTGTGTGTGTGTGTGTGTGTGTGTGTGTGTGTGTGTGTGTGTGTGTGTGTGTGTTTTAGACTACGAAGGAACAAAAAACCAGTCCCCCTCTTCCTCCTATCATACTGTCAAACGTGCGATCCATCAGACCATCATTTTTGACGAATTGTGTGCGAATGTGGGGCTGATGAGAGAATTCCGTGATGTTTGTCTGAAACGTGGCCGTGTAATACGACCTCTGATGACAGTGTTGTTGTTGATGGATCTGGAACACCTTTTAGAACTGATCGTGGTAAACGTTTCACTGATAAAACAAGAGGAGGTGACGTGTGACTGTACGTCAACGAGCGCTTTTGTATTAGAGCGAATGTGACAGTCTTCTTCTTCTTCTTCTTCTTCTGC
This sequence comes from Conus betulinus, assembly GCA_016801955.1. NCBI lineage: Eukaryota > Metazoa > Mollusca > Gastropoda > Neogastropoda > Conidae > Conus > Conus betulinus. The sequence goes on along the minus strand of JADBJO010035600.1, from coordinate 6,429 downwards.
GTATGCAGGCTGATACTCCTGTGGGCATTCCCAGTATAGACAGGCAAGTAGTAATCCCATCTGCCCAACGAAAGGATTGGAGTTCTGTGTGCATGGCCTTTTTTTTAAATCCCGCCATTAAGGCAGCCATACTCCATTTTTAGGGAAGGTGCATGCTATGTCTAACGTGTCATCCCATACCAACGGCCAAACTGGCCTTCTCTTTCCGAAAGTTGGTGATGGGATTTGACGTGTGTGCAAGATGATGTGCATGCGTTCACACACGGAACCTCGGTTTATAGTCTCATTCGAAGGACTGTATGGGCAATGGAGTCAGAACCAACGTTAACTCCGAGGGAAAAATCTCTCTATACCGAAACGGCCCGGCGGAGATTCGAACCTGCAACCCTTGGATTATGAGTCCGGAGCTCTACCAGCTGGGGCTATTCCGGCCCCGAATGTGACAGTGAAAAAAAGAGACTGAGCACTCGTGACATTGACTGACTGCCGCGCGTCACCCCGACCCCGTTAAACTGCCCCGTGAATTCGGGAGACCGTTGGTCACCGTCATCTACCCCCCCCCCCCCCCCCCCCCCCCCCCGCCCCATTCATCCACCCCTGCACGTGCCGCAAATGATATCACTGGCTTTGTGCGAGAACTACAGTTGATAACCCCTGATGCTCCAATTGTGTGTGTGTGTGTGTGTGTGTGTGTGTACACGTGTGTGTGTGTGTGTGTGTGTGTGTGTGTGTGTGTGTGTGTGTGATTTTTAATCAGTGTCATCTCCAGTCTGTGTTACCCTCTTTGGAACATGTCCTGCCCGTCTCAACAAGAAGCTTGATTTATGTTATGGTAATATCCCAAATGCTTATAAGTCTGTGGACCTTCCTGAAATCGGTAAAATCTGATCACAACACCGTACTCCTGATCCCCTCCTACCGACCTGCTATTCAAACCAACCTGTTGTACAGAAAACTGTAAAGGTTGGTACCCCGATAGCATAGAACAACTGCGAACTTGCTATGAGTGCACAGACTGGGACGTGTTTTTCTTTCATTCTTGTGTTGATGTGAATGAGGCTGCTGATGTTATCTCTGATTAGCTTACCTTTTATGAGAACATGTTGATACCAAACAAAACTGTTAACATTTTTTTCCCAAACAATAGGCCTTGAATTTCAAATCCTTAAAGAAAACACTGAATGAAAAGAAAATAGCATTTCAATCGAAGTATAGTTTTTTTCTAAAGAAACTAGTTCAAAGAAATTTAAGACATGAAATAAAGGACGCAGAGACGGCATACAGAGGAAAAATAAAAACGTAGAAGAGCAGTTTGAGTCGGGAAATAATGTGAAAATGCATAGGATGGCCAAAAAAAACTCTCACTGGACAGAATAAACCACGATGTAAATGTAATCTATCAGAAGAGGAATGTTATGATTCTGCTAAAAAAAAAAAAAAAAAGCATGATTTTTATTGCCGTTATGAAAATGAGACATGTTGTGAACATTTAGATTTTGTTTTGTCGAATATTTCAAACAGCTGTGATAACGATGATGGATTTTCACATACTGATGATTCTGCTGTTCGAGGTTTGTTCAAAAAGATAAAGATAAGTAAAGTTGGAGGCCCAGACAATATTTGTGGAACTCTTTTAAAATCATGTTCAGAACACATGGTCATATGTTTTCTGTAGGTCGTTGTCATGGTCTTTGAATTGTGGAGTTGTGTGTGTTCTGTGTGGGGGAAAAAAATCAACAATTTGTCCTGTACCAAAAAACAAAAAACCCTAACATTTTGAATGCGCATAGACCTGTTGCTTTGACATTTCTTGTACTGAAATCTTTTGAACGCCTTGTCCTTCAGATTCTTCTTCCTCAAGTAAAACAGCTTTGTGATACATACCAATTTGCATACAAACAGAAAGAGAAGTACAGATGATGCAATGATCACTCTTTAGACCTTGCATACCCACATATTGAAAAACACGGACTCTTTTCTTTGCATCCTGTTTATTGATTTCTCATCCGCTTTTAATATTATTCAACCACACATTATCGCAATGAAACTCCAGACTGTACTTGTCAACCCAAAATTGATTTTATGGATTGTGAACATTTTATTCAACAGATCACAGTGTGTGCGCTTTGAAGGAAAATATTTATCAGCAAGAACTACATTTACTGGGGCACCTCAAGGCACTGCTCTCTCCCCTGCACTCTTTACTCTTTATACACATGACTGTAATGGTTCTTCTGTCACTCCTGTCATAAAGCACTCAGATGATTCTGCGTTTAGAAGACCTGTCAAATTCAGATACCATTTATTTTCAAGAGGTGGAACGTTTTTGTACATGGTGCAAAGAGAACTGCCTAGATTTGAATGTGTTGTGAAGGAGATGGTAATTGCTTTTCGAAGAAACCCAGCTTCTCTCCTTCATTTGTATATCGAAAACACTAAAGTGGAACGTGTAAGTGAATGTAAGCATCTGGATACTATCTTAGATGATAAGCTGAGTGTTAATGCAAATACTCAATTTATCTACAAAAATTTAGAATATATTGTCTTCAGAAACTTTGGTCTCTTGCTGTTAAAAACGGACATCTGGAATATGTGATATCGTCATTTTGTAGAATCAGTGTTGTCTTTTGGCTTTTTATGCTGGTTGGGAAAGTCTTAGCGTGAAAAACAAAAAACATTTTAAAGAGAATGATGAATGTATGTGGAAAGAGTATTAGCACAAAACAAGAACAGCACGATAAATTGTATGAATGTCGAGTCACACAGTAAGCTGTGCACATTGCTGTCGTTGGTCTGAACGAAGGTTTCAAATTCCAACATTAAAAAAAACAACAACAAAAAAACACCAAACAAACAAACAAACAAACAACAAAAAAACACACCACCTAAAATAGTTTTGTTCCGAATTCCATCTAGCTCCTGGATCAAAACTGAACTTTCAATAAGATCTGGTTTCAGAAAGCTTGTTTGTGTGTGTGTGTGTGTGTGTGTGTGTGTGTGTGTGTGTGTGTGTGTGTGTGTGTGTGTGTGTATGGGGGGGAGGGGTGGGTGGGTGGATGGGTGAGTGGGGGGTATCATATTACTCTGTGTGTGTAAGTGGGTGGGTGGATGGGTAGGTGTTATTCATGATTTGTGGTTTGTTGTTTTCATGGCCACTCTTAATTTCTCCTTGGAGATAATAAAGTGTTCTTGACTTGACTAGATTGGTGGGTATCTGAGTGTATAAACACAGCAGCGCCGATTGGACAATCAGCCGTGTGGATGATACCGAAAGAAATCAACAACACAACGAAGAAAAAAAGTAACATGACTGAATGAATGAAATGTGAAAAAAAAAGGAACAAAAGGAATAAAAACTGGGTACAAAAATCGCTAGCGCTCCGTTCCAAAACTTCTGTGTAAACTTGGGAAAGTTCTCCAAGCCGAAAGTTGATTTGAGTTGAGCATGCGCACATTGCCAAATCCTCCTGCATCTTGATTTTTAACTCCCGCTGTTCTGTGTGTGTGTGTGTGTGTGTGTGTGTGTGTGTATGCACCCAATCTACAATGTGGACATAGGCACAGAAGATGTGCAATCTTTCTCCAGCAGAACACAATCAACTTTCAATTCCGCCCCGTGTCAAGGCCGCGCTAGCGTTCAATTTCCCCCCGCTGAACAGCAAGAAGGCAATGTGCTTGTCCTCCATTTTTCATAGCGCTGGGGAAAAAATAATTCACGAAAAGAGAACAAAGGCTAGCAAAAAAAAAAACAAAAAAAAAAAAAAAAAAAAGAAACAAGACAGGCATTTTTAAGGGGGGGGGGGGGGGGGGGGGGGGGGGGGGGGGGGGAGAGAAATAAAATGAAGGGAAAGAATAAGCAGGGAAGAACGAAATCGAAAGACAGAAAGATTACAGGGAAGTGCGTGTGTGTGTGTGTGTGTGTGTGTGTGTGTGTGTGTGTGTGTGTGTGTGTGTGTGTGTGTGTGTGTTTGGGGGAGAGGGGGAGGGGGGTTGGAGGAGCGCGAAAAAGACATATAGAAAGAGGAACGAGGCTGCAAACGAAAAGGAAGGAGAAAAACCAGATGGGGCAATAGGAAAACGTGAGGTCAGAAATCAAGAGGCAGAATAAGAAAAAACTGGAGGAAGAAGAAGAAGAAGGAAGAAGAGAAGAAGAAGAAAGAAGAACAAGAAGAAGAAATGAAACAGGAGAGAAGGACGAGCACAGAGAAGAATAGAGTATGCGAAAGAAGAAGAATAAGATGCAAAGCATGTAAACGTACTCTCAGTTTACCTTGAATACACGTGATATATTCCATAAAGAAGAAAAAACCGTTTTGGCCCGTTATAGCCGTTAGTAACAGCTGTTTCTGGTAAAAAAACGGCCATCATCTGTGACCCATAATGAATATACCTACAAATTTTCAAAAAGACGTCCATGTACCTTCTGAGATTTTCCAAAAAGAAGAAAAACCATTGTGGGCCTTTATAGCCGTTAGTAACACCGAAAGAAAACAGCGTTAGTAACGGCTAAACAGTTAAAATAACATATCGGGCATCATCCGTGACCCATTACAAACATGCCTACAAGTTTTCAGAAAGATCGGCCATGTACCTTCTGAGATAGTCCATAAAGAAGGAAAACAGTTATGGGGCCGTTATGGCCGTGAGTAACGACTATAACGATAAAATAACACATCAGGCATCATCCTTGATCCATAATGAGCACACCTACAGATTTTCAGAAAGATCGGCCCAGTAGTTTTGTTTGTTTGTTTGTTTTTTTCTGGAGCGAGTGGAACACATTTTGACCACACACACACACACACACACACACACACACACCACACACACACACACACACACACACACACACACACACACACACACACACACACAGCATTTCTTCGTTCCATTGTAACGTATTCCCTATTCAATAAGAACTGGGAGTACAAAAACGAAGCGGAAGACAAGAAACGAGTGGAAGACGCCATTTTGTCAAATGAAAAGCAGTAAGAAAAAAAAAAACCCTCTCTTTTGCACGATAAGCAGAATCAATATCCATTGAATCAGTACTACTGCATGCGCGGACTATCTCCTATATTTAACAATAAAAAAAAAGGGGGGGGGGGGGGGACGCAATGTTAAACATTAATTGCTAAGATCTGTATGATTATTTTTCGCGTCCATGTTTCTCTGCCTGTCTGCCTTTCTACCTTCAGATTTCAAGGCAAACTCCCTTCCACCCCCTACCACTCGCTTATATATCCCATTCTTTTAAGAAATAGAAACTTTTCTGCCTGTAACTTTTACCACAGGGACTTTGCCACGAAACTGTTGTTGTTTGTTGTTGTTGTTGTTGCTGTTTTACCAGGTGGTCTCCCCTTTATCTTACTATCACGCGGCACTCCCCCCTCATTTCCACTTTAACCTCTCGCCTCTCTCTCTCTCTCTATCTCTCTCTCTCTCTTCTCTCTCCTCTCCTATCTCTCTCTCTCTCTCTCTCTCTTATACCCTTCTCAAAGTCTAGCACCATTGCACAGACGACCGTTACTGTGGACAATAGATGGAGTGACAAAGAGAATAATCTCTCTGACAGCGTCCTAGACAGGGAACATGACCACGGGGAGGAGCCCGGGAGAGAGAGAGAGAGCGAGAGGAGAGAGGAGAGAGAGGATCGGAGAGAGAGAGAGGTAGGAGAGAGACGAGAGAGAGGGAGAGGAGAGGAGAGAGAGGCGAGAGGGAGGAGAGAGAGAGAGGGGGGAGGGGTAGGGACGACAGGACAACAGACAAATAGAGAGAGAGAGTGAGAGAGAGAGAGAGAGAATAACAAGAGACCCCCCCCGTAACAGACAGACGACAGTAATAGAGACAGAGAGAATCACACACACACACACACACACACACACCACACACACAAACACACACACACACACACACACCACACAGCACACACAGAGAGAGAGAGAGAGAGAGAGGAGGAGGCAGAGACAGACAGACAACAACGGACGGAAAACCAGACAAATCAAGAGAGAGAGAAAGAGGGAGACAGACAGACTGAAAGACAGACAGACAGACAGAGAGAGAGGAAGAGAGAGAGAGAGAGACATACATACGAACAGGACCAAAAACAAACTGAAACAGAGAGAGAGAGAGAGAGAGAGAGAGGAGAAGGAGAGAGACACAGAGAGAGAGAGGAGAGAGAGGGGGGGTGGTAATAGAGGACTATGGAAGGTGCATCGGCTATCAACGTAACCAAAAGAAGAAAAAAAAAATTAAAAGAACAAAAAAAAAAAAAAAAAAAAAAAACGCCTAGCCGTTGGGGCCCCGCCACAAAGCTCTTCGAGGACGAGTTGTCGCCCTTAGGGCTTTAGGGTCTGATTAGTTCCCCTGGCGTAATGATTTTTCGCCTCCTGCTAACGGGGTGGAAGAGGTGGGGGTGGACTTAAGGTG
>JADBJO010035599.1:0-12060 GCA_016801955.1 Conus betulinus | reverse complement strand
TTACTTACTTACTTAAATCCTCTTCATCCCGCAACCCAGACATAATACGCCAGCAAGCTCCCTCCAGGCCCTCTCTGTCCTGGGCAAGCCAGCTCAGTTCATTCCAGGTCTTGCCTGCCTCTCTCATCTTCTCCTCCTCCACTGTCCTCCTCCAGGTGCCGAGCGGTCTGCCTCGCTTCCTCTTCCCCGGTGGTGCCCCATCTCACGCAGTAGTATGGAGTCTGGTCTTGCCCATTCGAAGGATGTGTCCCAACCACCTCCCACCGCCGCTGGCTTCACCCTCGCCACAATGTTGTTTATGCTGGTGCGCCTTGACACTTCCCTGTTGGTGACACGCTGCTGCCACTGAAGTTTCAGGATTCGGCGAAGACACCTTCCTTCGAAGCCTCTGAGCCTACTCTCAATCTTCTTGTTAGTTCTTCATGTCTCTGAGGCGTATAGGAGTACTGAGCGTACGTTGGACCTGTAGATCCTGAACTTGGTTTTTGGTTTGCAGGACAGTTGACTTCCAGATGTTTTTCAACCCGATGAATGCCCGGTCTGCGAGTCCTATCCTGGTTGAAATCTCCTTCTCGATGTTGCTGTCGGCCGAGATGTAGCTGCCATCCCAGGGAAGATCTTCTGCCGTGTCCTTCTACAGCGCATGAGGCAAGCCATTAGAGAACCCTACGAGAAGAACAGGCAAGGTTCAGAAGCGGGAGAAGTTGCACAGACCCAGATCTTTGTTTTACGAACAATTGTGGACAGTCCATCGAATGGAATTCATCACTGTACATCAACTATATCGATTTCCAAAAGGCTTTCGATAGCATCCATCATCCTTCGCTGTGGAAGATCTTGAAAGCCTATGGATTTCCTCTTAAAGTCATTGACATCCTACAGGACATGTACGCAGACCACCAGTGCAGTGTGCGACATGATGGACAGCAGAGCGAGTGGTTCCACGTGCAGACCCGGGGTCAGGCAAGGCTGCGTGATCTCGCCGACAAATTTCCTTGTCGTCATTGACTGGTGATGAAGGAAGGTCCACCAGCGATGGGGCGAGAGGGCTCGTATGGGGACTGACAACCAGGCTTGAAGACTGCGACTTCGCCGACGATATTGCACTGCTGTCGCACGCCCAGAAAGACATCCAGGAAAAAACATCAAGAGTGGACCCAATAGCCAGCAGTGGGGACTCAAGATTCACCACAACAAGACCAGGATCATGAAAGTGAAGACGAAGAGCCTAGAGAACACCAGTGTGGAAAATTGGCGTAGGTTGGTAAAAATACTTTGTTTTTTAAAACTGAAAATTCTGCAAATACCACTGTTTTTTTTTCCCCAATTTTTTTTTCTTTAAGGAAAGATGGCTCAAGCTATGATCCTTTTCACTATGATAGTAGAAGAGGCATGACCTACAGCTTCCTTTAATTATGGAAATAAGAGAGAATAAAGGGGGGGGGGGAGGGGGAAGGGTTGGCAAAGACTGATGTTTGTCGCCCCCCCCCCCGCCCCCCCCCCCCCCCCCCCCCCCCCCCACACACACACACACACACACACCTCCGCTCCCCCATTTAAGAAAAAAAAACACATCAAAAACCCTAAAACGCACTAACGTTTTTTTTCGTCCGACAAAAAAAAAAGAAGAAAAAAAATAGTCGGAGTTTAACTATTTCTAATATATGACATGAAGAAGTCTATTTATCATCTTTTTCACGCAACCACTGCCAAACAGTTGAAAAGAAAAAAGCAGAAAAAGAAAAAGAAAAACTACCACCACCAAAAGAAGGCAGTCTTCACGCAATTATTCGTTTATTTGTAATGAAAAAGAAGTGGAATCCAGCTCTTTCCGACCACTCCATGAGAACCTTGTTCAGAGATGTCTCAACTGATGTGATCTTTGAATTTCTGAAAGAGATCAATATTTTCCAGCTGATCTAAGATCTTACAAATGAAACATTTTTTTAGAAAGAAAATTTCCGGTGTGATTTTAGAAAGTGTGTTTCAAAAGGTTGTGTGAATGTTTTAATGACTTGCGTGTTGACTTCAACGCGGTGACAGCTTCGATATGGCCCTTTGCGGTCGGCTGGGCTATAAGCAACATTGCCTTACCTTACCTTACCTTAACTTACCATACCTTACCTTACCTTACCTTACCATACCTTACCCTTACCTTACCTTACCTCACCTTACCTTACCTTACCTTACCTTACCTACCCTACCCTACCTTACCCTGTTGCAGATCTTTGTGACGAAACTTACGGCGCTTTTCTAAGACCGAGATAATTTTTTTTATCCAAAACTAACCCCGTCACGACAGCCCGTCACGACGGCGTAGAACACCGAATGTGACGGTTCTTCATCTGTTCACATCGTCAGGGTGGCTGAATTTCGGAAAATCCGAAAAAAGAAAAAAAAATCAAGCCATGGAAAAAAAATGCTGTCCCGTGAGGCACTAAACATCTGATGATAAAACACTACACCGTAACATATGAAAATCTGTTCACGTCAGTTAAGAAACAAGATGCAAAGCATATAAACGTACTCCCAGTTTATCTTGAATACAAGTACTTTTCTGAGGCATTCCATAAAGAAGGGAAAACCGTTTTGGGCCGTTATAGCCGTTAGTAACGGCTATTCTGGTAAAATAAAACATCAGGCATCATCCATGACCCATAATGAACATACCTACACATTTTCAGAAAGATCGGCCAGAAGTTTTGTCTGGAGCGAGTGGAACACATTTTGACCACGGACAGACACACAGACAAGACGCACGGACAGTATTTCTTCGTTCTCATTGTAAAGTACTCCCTGTTCTATAAGAATTGGGAGTACAAAAAAGCTAAACTGATTATTATAGGCCTGTGGAAGTGTAAAAGAGCTAACGGTTGTGACACACACAATCCACTGGGGAAGGAGGGAGAGTGAAGGGATGGAGCAGTCAAAAAGAGTGCACCAGGAAGAGCCCACCTAAAAAGCATGCGTTTTGCATGTTGTTGTTGTTGTTATAATAATAATCATCATCATCATCATCATCATCATCATCATTATTGTGTTATTATTGTTGTTGTTGTTATTATTATCATTATTATTAGCATTTTCACTTTTATGATTATTATCATTATTAGCATTATTATCATCATCATTATCATTATTATTAGCATTATTTTTATCATTAGCATATCATTCTCATTATTGTTATCATTGTCATCATTATCATCATCATCATCATCATTATCCTCCTCCCCCTCATCATCAGCGTTATTGTTATTGCTATCAATTTTATCATCAAGAGTACTCATATAGCGCCTATCCTCGATTTGAGACCAAGATGGAAGCGCGTTACAACCCACGCTCTCGTTTACATAACGGGCTGCCTACCTGGGTAGAGCCGACTGAAGAGCTGCCTGCTAGGGGCTGCATCCTGTCGTTTCTCATGACATTCACTCGAATATCAGACACCCGCTTTTTTTCGTTCATTCTTTCATTCTTTCAGTGCCTGCAATGGCCAAGACTGGCTTTGCCTTCCTAAAGCTGGTGATGGGTTGTTACGATTGTGCGAGATGTAATGCATGCGTTCACACACGGAACCTCGCTTTATAGTCTCATTCGAAGGAATTTTTTTTGGAGGGGAAACAGAGTCAAAACGAATGCTAACTCAAGTGAGAAGCCCTACTCCACTGAAACGATCTAATGGAGATTTGAACCCGCAGAGACTTAGGATAGTCAGGATCACGAGTCCGGAGTTCTACCAACTGAGCTAGTGCGGCGCCGGAATGTCAAGAAGCATGTGAAGAAGAGCGCGTGTTCATACCATAAACCGCGCGCATGTTTATGTGATTTTTGTTGTTGTGTATGAACGACGAAAGTGGTTGAAGCAGTGTTCACCCTTTAACTATGACAGCAAATAGGCAGAGAGACAGGTCAATAAATGGACAAATGCATGAATAAATGAAATTGTTTACTCTACATCTGCGCCTACTAATAATATACACGTGTGTATGCGCGCGCGTGTGTGTGTGTGCATACTTATAATTATGTATATTTATATATGTACAGAGAGAGAGAGAGAGAGAGAGAGAGAGAGAGAGAGAGAGGAGAGAGAGAGAGAGAGAGGGGGGGGGGGGTTAAGCTTATATCTACACTTCGTTTTTGTTTGAGAAGCTGTAAAAAAATTGTATTCGTAGTCAAATTTTTTTTTACAGGGCATCCTAGCAGCTACTTTACATGACGAACACAGAGAAAACCACTCTGTCATTTTTTTCTTCCAGCAGACTAAAAATGGATCTTTATGGTACCATCGTCGCTATACTCATCGATCATCATGAAGTTGTCAGGAAGTTGGTGGCTGTTTACAAAATTAGTAGCTTGTCACAGTGGCCACTTACGGTCTATCGCCGTCACCTCGCCCCTCCAACCCCACCCCACCCACCCCCGCCCCTGACAACCATCCTCCCCCCCCCCCTTACCCCCCTCCAAGCCACACAGTTTGTGGGTTCGAGTTTATGTCAGTGTTGACAGATTCTGTGATGCTAGTGATGAACGTAATTCTAGACAAGACCACACAGGTTTTTCTTAAGCTCTATCCAGCAAATTTAATGACGGTGTTGGAAAGTACAGCATATTTTGATAAATTGCATGGATGTTAATGATTACATTTGAAGTCAAAGCAAGCACAAACTATTATGATTCAACGTCCATCTTACGCTAAATTTGAGAAGATAAGTGATCGCTCGTTCTTTGTTGTCCTTGTCCTGAATGTTGTTTATCTTGCCTGAAGAAGATTAAAGAGGTCGAAACGCGTCGTGTTTTTGTCTTGTAACGTGTTTTGACCCTATTGTCTGGAGGATAATTTATAAATTTTCTTTAAAAGTTGTGTCAGCTTCAGCCTGCAGTCACTTCACTTTGAAACAAATTATTCTGAACATCATGGATGATAAAATATGGTTTATAATGACGCAGAGCGAAAGAAAAAAAAACAAACAAACAAAAACAACAACAGCAACAAAAACAGTTCAGGCGTTACGGACCATTTCAATTCCGATTTCACCCCCATAGCTCTTCGACTCTATTCCCATCTCTCTAAACTTGGCTTCGTCACTGACATGCGAGGTTGTTGTCAATAGTGCATTTCGACGCCAGTGCCTGGCACCTGCCACATTCAGCACAGCTGAATAAGTACGTCAGCAGTGCAGTGTCTGCTCTGGGAAGTGACCCTAAGACGGTCTGATGTATAACGGTATCCTAAGAGTGAGCACTGGTACTGGAGCTGGAACGTGAGACGACTATGACCAGTTGTATACATGGAGGAGAGGGGGGATGGAGAGGGATGGGAAGGAGTTGGAAGGAAATTGGAGGGGGGGGGGGGGGGGGGGGGGGGGGGGGGGGGGAGGGGGAGGGAGCAAAAACGGGAAAATGAGTGAGATGGAAGAGAGGAGGGTGAGGACGAAAGGTATGACGAACCTTCGGAATGTGAGAAGTGATGTTAATGAAAGAAAATGATCATGAAAGCCGAAAAAAGAAAAGAAACAAGAACAAGAACAAGAACAAGAACGAGAAGAAGCTCAGCAATCATTATTTTGCTGTTCACAACCATAAAGGCTACACTATTTTGTTGAAAGAAGCTCCAAATGTGCGATCCATTTGACTAGATGAGGCGAAATGAATGACTTGTAAAGTGCCCTTTGCGAGGAGGAAAAGATTCGGGCGACAGCTCAAAATGATCTGTCTCTCCCCATTCACAAACAAAAACAAAACAAAAACATGTGCTATGACATTCATCTACACATTTTATCATGCTTTTTATCAGAACAGTTGTGTCTTCTTTGTCTTCAAAGCAAAAACTCATAACGCGTCTGTGTAAAATGTTAATATGCTGTAATCAATGGAAAACTCACTCGGAACTGGAAGGCGTCTTCCTTTTGTCCGGAATCAACTGAATTTTAATATTTCTTCTTCTTCTTCTTCTTTTTTTTTTTTTTTTTTTTTTTTACAGGAAACATCTATCATTTGTTTCATTAAGTCATTCTCTCTCTCTGCAGTGGATATCTGCGTTATATAATGATCGAGTCCTTTGCAATAAGAAATGGAATTCAACTTCAAATAATGCAGCCCTCGTGTGACGTAACGGACTCACTCTGTGTACCAAAAGCAAGATCTGTATTTGTCAAAAACTAATCTTCAGAAACAGCATGGAAAATTGTTACTACTGATCTGTTTGTATTAGAAGTCCTATTGACAGAGTGATTAGTTTTAGATTGTACATAGATAAAAAAAAGATATATCGAAGGTTGCATTGCAGACACTAGATAGCATGTGTCAATGGAAGTCTGACAAAAACGTTATTGAGTGATTTAGGTACCACTTAAAACACATCAACAACAACAACAACAACAACAACAACAACAACAACAACAACACACACACACACACACACACACACACACACACACACACACACACACACACACACACACGCACGCACGCACGCACACACACACACACACACACACACACACACACACACACACACACACACACACATACACACACACAAACCTCATCAGCGTAGATAATCAAAGTGACTTAACACATCACGAAATACTTATCAATTTAGAACACACTTGCTGTCCAAATCTAAAGATAGATAAAAAAAAAAAAAAAGGGTCAATATCATGACAAATATTTTCCGAAAAAGTAATGCATTATCCCTCCCATGTTTCCCTCTCCACTCCACGCCCCATCCATCCCCACCCCCATCCCACGCACTTAATTATCATCGCCTCTCTCTCTCTCTCTTTTTTTTTATTTTATTTTTTTTACAATTCATTCAAAAGGATATGTTGTGGATGTTTACATCCGAGTGATAAAAAAATACCTCGTCTAAATAAACTGATTATTACTCACCCTCCCTTCAAACGGGGCTGGGGACCTTTCCTTGAATGAATCTCGTCATCATCATCATCATCATCATCATCATCATCTCATCATCTCTCTTTCTCTCTCTCTCTCTCTCTCTCTCTCTCTCTCTCTCTCTCTCTCTCTCTCTCTCTCTCCCCCCCCCCCCCCCCCCCCTTCTCCATTCCATCGATCTTGATGTGCTCATTTTCCGTGCCCCTGTCTCTGGCTCTCAATACGCCTCTCACGCAGTTTTGCCAATCTCCCCTCACACTCCCCCCCCCCCCCCCCCCCCCGTCCCCCTACCCACACACACTCACTCTGTCATAGCCCAATACTAGGAGTCCCACCGACAATTATCTAGATGATCAAATCAGACCTCCACAAAAAAGGGGGGCTTTTACTTTCCACAGATGAGTTAGTGTGGGTACGTCGGTACCGTAACATTTCTTTAATAGAAAAATACTCATGGTTGATGAAAATGCCAAGCACAGAGCACCACTCTGTCATTTCTTGCCAGACCAAATGCAGGACTAGTTGGTGCCGTCGCTTTCACCATCGATCATCAGAACATTGTCTCAGAGTTGGCGACTCTTCATCCAGTCGTTGGCTCCTCACACACGGTCACTTACTTACGGGGGTGGCCTCGAATTCGATTTATTTTTCTCACTTAACTACAAATCCACAGCCATGGTTAGTTTGTGTTTAGTTTTCAGTGTTGACAGATTCATACACAGTGTGGTACGGTGGTGAACTTCTCATCAATGGAGATCACTTATTTTTTTTTTGGTGTTTGTTTGTTTGTTCTTCTTATCAACTTGGTCATGCATGGTCCTTGGAAAAAAAAAATACAGCAAAACCTGACAGCTGCACTCACAGTTGTCTTCCAAGAAGGTACGAACCCCCCTTTTTGTACATGGAGATACAGTACGTATATGAGTGACATACAGCAGAGACGAAACTTCAGCAACTACCATCCATCCATTTATTCCTAGTTTACTCCCTCTACCCCTCCACCCCACTCCCATCTCTCTCATCCAGTCTGGTTCCACGACGAAGATGGGATGTTTGGGTCTGTGGGAGATTCTGAAGGCAGCGGCTTTGCATCTGCTAACAAGCACAGACAGCCGAAAACACCGCCGAAATATTCCGCCAGCAGTGCAGTGTCTCTTCTTCCAATAAGTGACCCTACGACGACGCAGTGTTTTATGATCCCCGTGGATGGCTTTCTGGTACCGGGTCTTGGACGTGGCGACTTGGAGCTGACCGTGGACCGGGTGGAGGGGAGAAGGGGGTGGAGGAAGAGGGGTAGATGGGTAAAGAGACAGGGGAGAGAATCCGGGAAGTGAGGTATGAAAGTTATGTCTGAGACAGAGAACGGAACATGGGGCAGAAAGGAAAACTGAATCCCCTGGGATGGGGGGGGGGGGGGGGGGGGGGGAGGAGTAACTGAATCCCCTGGGGATGGAGGGGGTGGGGGGGGTAGAGAGAGATTTGTAAGAAGATTTTACTCTCTCTCTCTCTCTCTCTCTCTCTCTCTCTGACACGCACGCACACACACACACACACACACACACACACACACACACACACACACACACACACACACACAAGTTTGTTTGAAGAAGCCCCAGTCGGGCGAAAATTCACATGGAAGTAAATGTGGGAACTGCAGTGGCCTGGGTCTTATGATTTCTTTAATTTTCTGCTTGCTACCGCAGGCCCTATCTGGCCTAAGACTTTCTTTTGTGGAGCGGTGCCCAAACTTCATGGAGATGTGAATCAGTTTGTATATATACATATCTATCTATCTATCTATCTATCTATCTATCTATCTGTCTATCTATCTATCTATCTAGTGCATATATGTATGTATGTATCTCTGTTTCTCTGTTTCTATCTATCTATCTACCTACCTACCTATCTATCTATCTATCTATCTATCTATCTATCTATCTATCTATCTATCTATCTGTCTCATAAATGTACCACAGATATGTTAAAAAGAACATGGTCAACATGTATTACTTCGTTGTTTACAGACATTAAAGGGAACACTATTTTACTGAACGAATATGGTCAAAATTAATTAACCAGTTCGCTTTTTTTTTTTTTTTTTTTTTTTTTTTTTTTTTTTTGCTGTCATAAATGCAACGCCTTTTGTTTTGCTGAACACTGTAAGTCACTGCTTGAATTCAGAATCAGCTCTATCATTTTGATGAGTCCAATGCATGAGGAGGAGGGACTCCTATCTGAGTGCTATGTAGTGAAATCAAACGTCTGACAGATCTCCTGGGGGGAGGGGGGGGGGGGGGGGGGGGGAGGGGGGGAGGGGTTTATAAGCCATTAGGTACCAACACCTGACAGGCGATTCAGTGAAGACTTCGATATATTTTGTGACACCTACTACCCGAAGAGACTGGTCATGTTTTTTTTTTAATCAGGGAAGTGAAAAAACAGAGTGGAAGTGAAAAAACAGAGTGGGCACTAGAGAACGAATGTTCCACCAAAAGTATTCTGCGCCTCTCGTTGTTACCCTGCTTTATGTCGCAATCCAACGATTTGTCGTAATGCATCTGAATGTGCTGAGTTCCCTAGAGGAACCGCCTCAGGGTTTTTTTTTTTTTTTTTTTTTTTTTTTTTTTTTTTGTCACAGCTGCGTCATAAGGTAGGGAAGGGATGGGCGAGTGGCTTAGGGGGTGGGGGTAAGGGTGGGAGTCGGGAAAAAAGAGGCATTCTACGTTTTGTCGAAACTGTAACACAAGGGGTAGTGACGGGAAGGGGAAGGAATGGTGGGAAAGAGGAGGTGTGATCGTGATTGTTTTTTATGTCGGTTTTTTTTTTTTGAGGGGGGGGGGGGGGGGGGGAGGGGGGGGGGGGGGGGGGGGTGCAGTGCAGGGGTCTGGGGGCCTAGGGGGTGGCCCATCACATTTTGCAACAAATCGTGGCAAAATGACTCCATATTGTGGCGAGGCAGCTCTTGTGAATTACTTCAAAAGCCAGTCAGCTTGCCCGATGATTCCATTGGGAATGTTTTAGCTTCAGCTTTCCGAAATTTCTTCCTTCCTGAATATACAATTCTTCCTTTGAGGGAGAGAATAAGAGGACAGGAAACACACACACACACACACACACACACAACACACGCACGCCCGCACGCACGCAGGGAGAGAGAGAGAGAGAGAGAGAGAGAGAGAGAGAGAGAGAGAGAGACAGACAGACAGACAGACAGACAGACAGAGACAGAGACAGAGGCACTTTTTACCTCTTGAAAAAAATGGAATAAAATTAAAGAAAGAAATGTGACAACATAGGTACTCTGGCGATGATTCACTGCGCGATGCGATGGGCACCCACCATCCCCTTCCACAATCTCCCCCCCCCTCCCCCCCACTCCCCTTTCCCTTTCTCCACATATTGACGCAGTTGTGACGGAACGTAACTACCAGTCCTCGTGAGTTGTTAGGTTATGAGGCACTGCGACATTTAAGGCCTTCGCACCATCCCAGCGTTCTACTACATTTCTTCGAAGTTTTGATGCCAAGCCTACTCATGTTTCGTTCAAATACGCGACACATTGTGCAAATCGTAGGACTGTGACATCTTGAGCCGTAACAAGGAACATAAGACATGCGAAAAGCCGAACAGAAAGTCAGCATCGACAAACTGGCAGAGAACTCCTTCCCGGTCTTATCGGTGTTGTAGCGTTTTTGGTTGGCTGGTACTGGCTGTAATCTCGCCATGACTGTCTGTACCAGACCATTTTACAGGGTGCCCTTTTGCGCATGACCGAGAACAAAAAGCTTGGGTTTGAGCGTTCGTCAAAGCACACATACCACGATTGTCACGTGACTATAATGGATTGGTTTTTGTGACTTGAGGCAGCTCCAACTACGTTGTCAAATGAAGATAAGTATATCTGTCCACATTTTGTGGCTTGAGGCTACCTTAGATCACACCGCCAAAGGAGCTATGCGCAGCGTATGTCTCGTCAACATTCTGTACCTTTAAGCCAGCTCAAACTACTAAGGAAATATGAAAAACGTCTGTCGGACTAGCTCAAATAGGTTGTCAAATGAAAATAAATGCAACGTCTATCCGTCGACTTTTTGTTACCTGGGACTAGCTCAAACGACACTGTCAAACAAAAGAAATATACATGGTTGTCAATATTTCGTAACTTGAGAATATCGTAAATCACATTGTCAAATGAAGATATATGCAACATAAGTCTGTCAGCTTTTCATAGCTTGAGGAGAGGTCCAACTAGATTGTGAATTGAAGAAATGTGTAATATGCCTGTCAGCATTCCAGTAACTTGAGGCCAGCTAAACCTCGCAGAAAAGAAAGAGAAACAAACAACAACAACAAAAAAAAAAAAAAGGAAAAAAAAAAAAAAAAAAAATGAAAAAAAAAAAAGAAGAAGAAGAAGAAGAAAAAAAGGTTAAAAATTCTTGGCCTGGTGGCAACAAATGACTGTCACAGGTTCACCGTGTCAAAGGCACAGCATGATGACAGGCGGAGCCCATCCCTCTCCATCCGCCGCGCATAACGTCCCTGAACTCAATCAGGTACCCATTTACTGCTGTGTGGATCGAAAGAATTTTCTATCTAAAAACAAACAAAAACAACAACAACAATAACAACAACAACAACAACAACAACAACAAACAACAACAACAACAAAAACTCGACTCCACGAGTGGTTCGAACCAACGATTGTCAACTCGGCAGACAAACGCTTTATCCATCTGAGGGTGAAGGCGGGATAGGAGTGTCGGGAATGATGGAGGTAGTGGTGGGAGGGGGAGGGGGGGGGGGGAGGGAGGGAGGAGAGGGAGGTCGGGAGGAGATGGAGAAAAGACGTGAGAGCTAAGAGGGCCTGAGGGAGAGGGAGGGGGGGGGGGGTGCGTGAGGAAGAAGGAGGGTGACGTCTAGTTGGTTTGTGGTTCAGGGGTCCCTTTGTAGGTGGCTTTGTTGGTTGGTGTGGTCCGGGATGCGGCTAGCGTACTCCTTGGTGAAGATGTCGTGGAGCTTGTTCCCTAAGCGTCAACGTGTGCCGTCATACATAATTTCTGCATTTCAATCCTCGCTTATTTATTCAATCGCATAGATAATTGAACAGTTTCTTTCAGTGTCTGCCTGTCTGTCTGACTCCCTCATCACGTGCGCACGCGC
>JADBJO010035598.1:0-5000 GCA_016801955.1 Conus betulinus | reverse complement strand
CACACACAGAAATTCAATTTAAGTTTTACTGCTGTTCATACCATCGGCCCCAGTGGATTTCACTCGACACCTCAATTAACCGATCTTCATATGTATGGCAGCCCAGTGGTTATGTTTCCACTAAACATGTTCAAAGACCTTTCAAGTTTGAGTCTTGTTGAGACAGACAACTATAAACTATGCTGCCCCCAGATTCTCCCAAGTAGTGTTGACGTCGCTGATTGCCGTGCCCCAAGGATGAAATTTCCTCCTGTGAAGACCTGTTACAATCGTGGTTCTATCGAGGCTTTCTTTGGCTGATTACCTGTCTTTCGGTGAGTGGTAATGTCTTCTGTTTCTGCGCACGTTTAATAACAGGGAGCATGACCTCTGTGAGTGGATTTAGTGTGTTTGTCTTCAACCTTACGCTGGCTGACTTTCTGATGGGTGTCTACATTGCCGTCATTGGAATAGCTGATGAACAGTTCCGTGGCAAATACCTCCAGTTTGATGACATGTGGAAAGACAGTACAGCCTGCAAAGCGGCTGGTTCTCTGTGTCTGTTGTCCAGTGAAGTGTCCGCTCTGATCATCTGGCTGATCACACTGGATCGTTTTCTGGTCCTTCATTTTCCATTCAGCACTGTGCGATTCAGAAGAAAGTCAGCAGCCATGGCCTGTCTGTTGTCTTGGTCCATTGGATGGGTTCTGGCCGCACTGCCTTCACTCCCCATGCTGTCACACTGGGAGTTTTACAGTCAAACAGGCATCTGTATTCCGTTACCTGTGACAACTCGAGACTTCAAAGGAAAACACTACTCGTTCACTCTACTGATTGTCATTAACTTTATTCTATTCTTATTTATCTCTGCGGGTCAAGCACTTATTTATCAGTCGATACAGAAGAACGCCTTCAAGACCAACACGACAAACGTGTCACGGGACATGACCATAGCCCAGCGACTGATCACTGTTGCAGTGACAGATTTCCTGTGCTGGTTTCCCATTGGACTGTGTGGGATGTTGGCACTGGCTGGTACTCCCATCCCTGTGAGGTGAACGTGGCACTGGCTATATATTTATACTGCCCTTGAACTCCGCTATCAATCCCTTCATGTACACCTTCAACACACTGGTGGAAAAACGGAGGCGATCCAGCGAAGCCAAACTTCTCCAATGGCTGGAATCTCAGCCTGACATGACTTTGACTTAGCAGGCTGTGGCACGTTACTCACTGTATGAGCAGATCGAAGAATACACCCAATGCAGCTATAATTCCTTCGTATACCGTGATTTCATTAAACGGGCAATATGTGCACATCTAAACAGTTAGTTTTCTTAAAGATCAGGCGGGATATACGTCAAACAAACTAACTAAAATAAACAAACGAACAATGAAAGAAAAAAAACAAAACGGAATGGTATTTACGATTGTGTCTATGCATGCAAGTACCGTAAGCATGCATGCATGCGCGTGCACACACACACACACACACACACACACACACACACACACACACACACACACACCACACACACACACACACACGCACACACACTGTCCCAGCAGACGGGGATGCTGAAGGGTTTCTGCAGCTAGGGACAGGGCCGCACAGTGCTGGCTGATGATGGACAGCGGGCACTGACAGGGACGACGGCTCAGCAAGGTGTCCATGAGAATGCAAACAGCTTCACGTGTTTTTCTGTGTGTAAAGAGATAACTGGGCAGTGCTCAGAGCAGCTCCTCTGGTGGATTGATGAGAATTAGTCTTCCAACATTCTGAATCAAACCACATTAGCTTGTTCTCCTTAATATTATCGGACACACACACACAGACACACCACGCACGCTCGCGCACGCTGACACGCACACACAGACAGAGAGAAAGAGGGAGAGAGAGAGACAGACAGACAGACAGACAGACAGACTGACGGACAAACAGGCGCACACACATGCACACACAAGCATGCACACACGCACGCCTGCTCGCACACAGGCCCGCACACACACACACACACACACACACACACACACACACACACACACACACACACACACACACACACACACACGCACCGTACCCAAACACGCATGTATGCAAGCATACTCTGTCTCTCTCTCTCTCAGTGTCACACACACACACACACACACACACACACACACACACACACACACACACACACACACACACACACACACACACACACACACAAAAGCCAGCATACCAATTTGATATCACTCCAAGTGAATAGAAGTGTAATTGGAAAAGGAAGCCAGCTAGCATAGAGGACAAGTATTCAGCTGTTGTGTTAGTGACTTGTAGAAAGACATTTATACTTCATGGCATGATCAATATCCGTTGCACGTAAGCTGTCTCCTTCTTATTCTTGAATGGTGTGGACAATAAAGCCAAACTCAAATTGATGAGCAGATGCTTCAGATTGGTCTTAGGAAATGAAATGAAGTGACGGTGTATGTAAGAAGGCAAAAAACAAACAAACAAACAAACAAACAAAAACAAAACAAACAAACAAACAGAAACCAACATATATTTATACTTTTTTTCAAAAGAAAGAAAGTAAAGGAGATAACTCAACGTGAAAGGACAGGAAAGATGAAAAGGTCCGGTGCTGACTGCGAGCAAATTGTGACGACAGAAACGTTTGACGCGCAGAGAGAGAGAGAGAGAGAGAGAGAGAGAGAGAGAGAGAGAGAGAGAGAGAGAGAGAGAGAGAGAGAGAGAGAGAGAAGACAAGACTAGACAAGACAAAATTCTTTATTTACGAGGATAATAGATAAGCACTGATGTGCTTTTTTACATCTAGTCCTCCTCCCTGAATAGGGTCAACATAAGATAAGGCAACAAAAGAATCATGCAAAAAGTAACTAGAACTAAAATACGATACGAAAAAAAAAGACAAAAAAGACAAACAAACCAGTAAAATGAGAGAGAGAGAGAGAGAGAGAGAGAGAGAGAGAGAGAGAGAGAGAGAGAGAGAGAGAGTCGCATAAGAATACAAGCATAACAACATAATGACAAGATCACAGGTAAAAGTAGGAAACACAAACGTGCGCGCGTGCGCGCGCGCGCGCGCGCACACACACACACACACACACACACACACACACACACACACACACACACACACACACACACACACACACACACACACCACACACGCGCGCGTGCACGCGCGCGCGCGTATTCGTATAACACATACTTACTAAACAGAATAACATGTTCATTTCAAGTACAAAACACTTTCTATGCAAAGAGGGTGTTGGCGGTTGGTGGTGGATTTATAGCGAAATATGCAAGTATTGGCACATAAGATGGTGAAATAATGGTGTTTGGAGGTTGCTATGCATTGGTGCTGTTTGGATGATTCAGGGAACGAGTTCCATTGACAGGAACCTGAATGTGTCAAACTGGATTTTGAATACGTCAATTCGAGGAACAGGGACATGAAGTTTGTGTAGGGTCCTTGAGGAATTAATCGAGAATCTGTGAACTAATGTTGAGGGTGCCTTCCCAGACACAATCTTGTGCATTATGATCCCTTTGTTGTATTCTAATCTCAGACTTAAGGGGAGAACTTGAATCTTTTTATAGCCCGAGTCCAGAAGACTACTGCTTTTTAGGAGGACTATTTTGAGTGCTTGTTTGTGTAGGCTTAGCAATGGTTTGAGGGTGTTAGCGCTAGCAGAGTCCCATAGAGTAGATCCATAGTCTATGTATGATTGGATATGAGACTGGAAAAAGAGCTTTCGTGAATGCAGGTCGAGGAAGCGTTTGATTCTGGAGAGTTGATAAACTTTCTGTGAATTTTTTCTGCACAATGAGGTTGTGTGAGGTTACCAACTAATATTGTTATCAACTTTATTCCTAGCACTTGAAGATGTACAGGAGGGAACTTAATAGTGAGATTTTGTCTGTTTTGCCTAGTTGTGATAAGCATGGATTTAGTTTTCTGAGGGTGAAGTGACATGTGATTTAATTTAGTCCATCTTACGAGGTCATTTGCACTTTCTTGTAAAGTTTGTGCAAGAACAGTAACATCAGAATGTTTTGTGTGTATTGCTGTATTATCAGGGATGTGATATGGAGAGGTAGATCATTGATGTAAATGGTGAACAGTAAGGGACCCAGGATAGAGCCTTGTGGGACGCCATAGGAAAGTGTTTGAAATGAAGAGAAAGTTGTATTAATTTTCACACATTGTTGCCTATTTGTGAGATATGAGTCAAAAAGCGTAAGAGTTTTTGTGGATAAGCCATACAATTTTAATTTTCTAAGAAGAAGGTTATGGCCTATCATATCAGTTGCTTTTTGAAATTGATAAATAGGACACCACAATATCTGTTGTCGTTAATGCTATAAACGCCAGTCATCAACGAGGTTGATTAGGGCTGTGTGGCATGAATGGTTGTGTCGGAACCCGGACTGTCTTGGATGAAGCAAGTGCAGTTGGTATTAAGGTGGTTTAACGTGTGTTTTCTTTCTGTGTTTTTCCAAAGGTTTGGAAAGAGTGGAAATGATTGAGACTGGTCTGTAGTTTGCGGGGTCTGAGTTGTCACATGCCTTGTAGATAGGTAGAGTTTCGCTTTTCGTTTTTTTGAAACTTTCGGGAAAAATGATTTTTCTCGATGCATAAATTGAAAATGTATGTTAACGTATCTGGAGCTGCTAATTTGAGGATTTTGCCGTCTAGGCCATCCACCCCGCAGGCACCTGACTGTTTTAGGTGAATTAGGTAGCGATAAACTTCAAAGACTGGGTGGAATGTAAAGTTCAGACGTGATGTTTTTATCTTGGCAATATTGTTTCAGTTTTGAAGGTCGTTTATCTGGAAGAATCTGTCGTGACAATGTTACTGGCTATAGTGCAAAAGTGGGAGTTCAGCTGTTCGAGAAAGAGAGAGAGAGAGAGAGAGAGAGAGAGAGAGAGAGAGAGAGAGAGAGAGAGAGGAGAGAGAGAGAGAGAGAGAGATTATATCCCTTTTGTAAAATATTAACATACA
>JADBJO010035597.1:0-12063 GCA_016801955.1 Conus betulinus | reverse complement strand
ATTGGTTCTTGTAAGGAAATAAGGACTTTTTCTTACGTGAAAAATTACACTTGCTAACAAGTTTTGTTTTTTTTTTTTTTTTTACAGTTCAGTGTACCTCTACCTGAAAGAACAGTTTTTTTGTGCCGTATTTGCTCGATGTTCATCACCAATTTTGTTTTCACGTTTGGCGTTTTTGGAATCGTGGGCTATATTATTACATTTTAATCGGTATTAATGGCAGTCATTAAGGCTGATTCCTTCCACACGGTCTACTCCTTGTCGTGGTGTGGGAGCTTGTGTACCTCTATGTCCGGAGAGCTATGCCAGCGGGAGCTGTATGCTCCTGGTAGGGCCACCCAAGCTGGGACAGGTCAATGGGTAGAGGTCAGACTAATGTAGACCAAACTCACCCGGAGGTAAAACGGGTTGAGAAGGGCTCTAACACCCGTTCTTCGACAGATGGGCCTCATTAGTCTAGGAAGACAGCCACCTAAGAGAAGGGAAAAACTCTGATCTCAAATCTTCGCTGCCTTTGCGGCTACACCCACTCTTAGGAAAGGCTTCGGGAATCAACCCTGAGGAAAAATCGGGAGTCGGAGCCCCAAGGCAGTCCGAGGCTGTATACAGCAAACGTTCTGGCAAACTACTGCGACGGCACTGGAACCATGAGTATCGGCATTTGCCTTTCCAATGGACCATTCCAGCGACGTGGAGGGGGTGGGTGTGCTGTGTGGGTGTGTGTGTGTGTGTGTGTGTGTGTGTGTGTGTGTGTACTGCATGGTTAACTTTGCTCTCCATACTTACTTACCCCAGGCTTTGCGCTCTGGACAGGTCACTCCAGCTTCGCTTTGCAGCGTCGACAAAACACAGGAAGTAGCATTCTAACCGGTTATAAGTCTGTATACTCAACTGGCGTAGAGTCAGACGCCAGGGGCTGCTTCCGATGGTGGGAGAGGTCATCGCATCTCACTGGGCAGCTACCGCCCGCCTTAAGCTGGGCAGCCCCAGAGTAAGTGCTGCCCCCAGGTCCGTTAGCCTCACTGGGTGCGTTGGGGTGAAAAATGAAAACTTACGCCCTGAAATTGGGTACGTGGAACGTAAGGACAATGACACCAGGCTTTTCTGACGACCTGCAGGAAGTAAACGATGTTTGCAAGACAGCCGTCATCGACAGAGAACTGAGCAGACTGCAGATGGACATTGTCGCCCTTCAAGAAACCAGGCACCCAGAAACAGGATCTGTGAGGGAAAGAGACTTCACCCTGTTCTGGCAGGGCAAACCATCAGACGAGGTCAGAGAACACGGCGTGGGATTCGCAGTTAGAAACAGATTATTGGGGTCCATAACCCCACCAGTAGAAGAAACAGAACGAATCCTGTCTCTCCGACTCCAAACATCATCGGGACCAGTCAGTCTAATTAGTGCGTACGCACCAACTTTGGCATCCACAGCAGAAGCAAAAGACACAAGTTTTATGACGACCTCAGTGCTGCTATAAGGAGAATTCCTGACAGAGAACCCACCTGCTTGGGTCAGTTCAGCACTGGGGAAATGAACGAGAAATGGCCAGCGCCTGCTAGAGCTCTGCTGTCATCATGGATTGTGCGTCAGTAACACCTTCTTCCACACGAAGCCTCAGCATCGAGTCTCCTGGAGACACCCTCGATCCAAACACTGGCATCAGCTCGATCTGATCCTCACCAGACGTGTCAATCTTTCCAGCATCAAGATCACTCGCAGCTACCAGAGCGCCGATTGTGAGACTGACCATCTTTGGTGTGCAGCAAAGTGAAGCTCCGCGCGAAGAGACTGCACAGTAGGAGAAAGGAGGGCCGGCCTCGCATCGACACCAGCAAAACACGCGATCAAAGAAAAGTGGAGGAGTTCGCGCGCGTGTTGGAGGATTCTCTCCCTGGCCCACCCACTGCAAATGCCCAAGACCGATGGGAATACATCAGAGATGCTGTCTACAACGCCGCCATGTCCACCTTTGCAAAAAGACCAGCAAGTCAGCTGATTGGTTCGCAGCCCATTTAGAAGAAATACACCAGTCATCGAGGCCAATAGAAGCGCCCTGACATCATACAAAACCAATCCAAGTGAGCAGAACCTCCATGTTCTCCGTGCTGCTCGCAGCAAAGTCCAGCAACATGCCAGGCAATGTGCAAACGATTATTGCCTTCAGCTCTGCTCCCAGTTTCAGATCGCAGCTGACACAGGCAACATTAAGGCGATGTATGACGGCATCAAGCAGGCATCGGGCCCAAACACAAAAGAAAACTGCCCCTTTGAAATCAGCTACAGGGGAGGTGATTCAGGAAAGAGAACAACAGATGGAGCTCTGGGTAGAACACTACTGTGACTATGCAAGGGAAAATGTAGTTATAGAAGGTGCCCTGAATGCCACAGAGCGCCTACCAGAGCTGGAAGAGCTTGACAGAGAACCAACCATAGATGAACTCAACAAAGCCCTGGACTCTCTTGCCTCAGGCAAGGCACCAGAGAAAGACGGTTTTCCCGCCTAAGTACTGAAGTGCTGTAAAGAGACACTCATCACCGAGTTGCATGAAATCCTCTGCCTCTGTTGGAGTGAAGGCGAAGTAACAAGACATGAGGGATGCTAACGTCGTCACACTGTACAAAAACAAAGGTGATAGAAACGATTGCAATAATATCATGGCATATCCCTCCTTAGTATCATTGGGAAAGTCTTTGCACGAGTAGCACTGAAGAGGCTCCAAGTACTTGCAGAGCAAGTTCATCCTGAATCGCAGTGTGGTTTCCGTGCCAACAGATCCACTATAGATATGAACTTCTCCCTTAAACAACTTCAGGAGAAATGTAGGGAGCAAAGACAGCCACTCATCATTGCCTTCATGGATCTCACAAAGGCTTTCAATCTGGTCAGCAGGGATGGCCTCTTCAAGATCCTCCCCACGACTGGATGTTCACCCAAACTTCTCAGCATCATCAGATCCTCCACGAAGAAAATGAAAGACACCGTCATCTTTGACGGCTCAACATCAGCTGCCTTCAACATACGGAGCGGAGTGAAACAGGGTTGCGTCCTGGCTCCCACCCTGTTTGGAATCTTCTTTGCTGTGATGCTGAAACACGTATTTGGTCCTGCAGCTGAAGGTATCTACCTCCGAACCAGGACAGACGGAAAGCTCTTCAACCTGTCCAGACTAAGAGCCAAGACTAAAGTCAAGCTGAGGTGCCTGCGTGACTTCCTCTTTGTAGGTGTAGGTGTAGGTTAGTAAAAACATTGTTCTGGGTGTAATAGTATTTTATTGTGATGGTGTAGGTGTAGGTTAGTTAAAACATTGTTCTCTGTGTGTGTTGGTTGCAGTGTCTGTGCTGTCACGTTAGTAAACAACTATCTTCACCCTCATCACTCCATGTCCCTTGTTCTTTTGTCCCCTGCCCTGTTTGTGGCACTCAAACGTCACTCCCTGTATAGTCCATAACAAAATTGCATCATTGTGAAATGTAGCAAAAAGTTTCATATTAAGATTAAAAATAATATCTAGTTACTGTCTTATTTACTTGTGTCAAAAGAAAGGAAAGAATAACAGGAAATAAAAATGGCAAAACTCCAAATCTCTCTCTTTTTGTTTGATTTATTTACTCCTAGGCACTGATTTCGGGTGGTGAGGGTTACAATATTAACACAACAGGATTCCAAATGGGAAATGGAAGAGCCAGCAATCAAACCCTGAACAAGTTCATCCTCATGAAACCAAGAAACGCATGTGATGTGATGTGGGAAAAGTCCAATGCATGGAAGAAAAGACTGCCCAGCGAAAGATGCTGAGTGAAGAAAATGTTTTTCCAAAGGTCACTGTGCTGTCATGTGTAGAAGCAAAAACAAAAAGTACACAACCAAGAGGAGGAAAAGGAAGAACACATTATTCCTTGCTCAGCTGTAGGAACTAAGGATGCAAGGATGAAGATTCTATCCACGCAGTGAAAGAAAAGATCTTAGGCATGCTACTTTGCAAGTCAATGGAAAATCAGTAAAATTTTGAGTAGATACGGGCACTGATGTCTCTCCGCTGTCCCAAGAAGATTCTGTCAAAAGAATTCTCCTGTAATCCAGAGCACCAATGAGAAGCTGTTAGATCCAGGGAAGACATATCAAGATTGTAGGAAAATATACTGCCACGCTCAAGACTGAAAAGACAGAGACAGTACAAGACCTGTATACAGTGGAACATTTACATGAGCCACTACGTGGTAGACCTACCATCATAGAATAGAAAGAGTAAACTCTACACAACAAACAGCAAGTCCATCATCAAAATTTCCAAAAGTATTCACTGGACTGGGAAAGATGAAGACCGTCTACAAAATCAAACCGAGAGAAAATGCACAATTCTCCATTGTTATGCCAAGATGTTTGCGACTCCCTATGAAGACAAAAGTACAGGAAGAATTGACTCGACTGGAGAAAGAAGATGTCATCAAAATCTGTCACAACTCCACTGGCTGGTGTGCTCCTATAGTAGTGGTACCAAAATCAAATGGGAAAGTCAGACTGTGTGTCGACCTCTCCAAACTCAACGAAAATATTCGACGAGAAAATGTCCTCCTTCCAACTACAGACCAACCCCTTGCTGAACTGTGCGGAGCAAAAGTCTTCACAAAGCTTGACTGCAACAGTGGGTTTCCATTAGATACCACTTGATGAAGAGTCGCAAGAGCTGACAACGTTTGTAACACAATTTTGAAGATTTTGTTACAAAAGACCTCCATTTGGAATCAGTTCCAGGCCAGAAGTTTTCCACCGGGAAATGATGCACGTACTTTCTGGAATTCCAGGTGTCATCGTTGACATGGATGATGTTCTCGTCGGTGGCAGGAGTCGGACAGAACACGACGAGAAACTACAAGCTGTTCTGTGGAGACTGGAAGCAGCAAACATCACAGTGGATGACAAATGTGCTTTTCAACCGATCAAGTGACATTTCGGGGTCTGAAATAGCTCACCTGTCTCAGACAACATCTACAGCTGTGGGTCACACATTGCAAATCTATTTTTGGAAGACAGGGCATACCAGAAATTGTTGTCTCAGATAACGGACCACAGTTCAGCTTCAGAGACTTCATGAAGTTTGCAGAAAACTATGGTTTCACCCATCTTACCAGCAGCCCTCTTCACCCTCAAGGAAACGGTCAGGCTGAACGAGCAGTACAAACAGTCAAAAACTTTGCTCAGAAAAGCAGATGACCCCTACATGGCTCTTCTGAACTACAGAGTCACACCTTTACAGCACGGGCTGAGTCCAGCTGAGCTACTGATTGGGAGAAGACAAAGAACGAAATTCCCATGTATGCCGAGTCATTGTGTTCCAGTCAGAGAGATCTACGGCTGTTCCAGCAAGCTGATGCGCGCATCAAACAACAACAAAAGAACTTTGATCGTGGTCACAGAACAACCTGTTCCACTCCTGTAGAAAGGAAGAAGGTATGGATAAAAACTCTTAGAGATGAGAAGGCAGTGGTTGTGGACTGTCCAACATCATCGTCATGCACTGTTCAAACAAGCACGGGGAAACAGAGAAGTCATTGTCATTTGCGTCGACGAAACGACCAGCCACACTCAGAAACAATCCAGCGAGTGTCCCGTATCCAGCATCAACTGTTCCAGAAACTCAAGAATCTTCAGAGTCACAGCGGCAAGAACCAGAACCTGAGATGCCTATTGACAATACACCTGATGAACAGCAACTGACACAAACATTAACGGAAGCCAGTGAAAGACAGTTCGAGTCTGGTGTGCACACAACATCAGGAAGGCTTGTGAAACCCCCAAAGAAACTTGATCTTTGATTGTAAACATTTCTCGAGTCAAGTAGTGAACAATTTACGTTGAAGTGCGTAACAGCAATCGTATCTGAGTACTTGTTGGACCTACTGATTTCATTTTAAGTGTTGAAATAAGTTTACACTCTGTGAGTTTGAAGAAGACTCTGTTATCCTGAAACGGAGGGGAGGGACGGAGGGGGAGGGGGGCGGGATGTAGAATGGTGAGATGCGTTATTATAATATTATTGACCAATCATTATTTAAACAAATCTTAAATAAATGTTAGTGAACCGCCAAGAGAAACGTGGACAAACGAGTCACAAGACAAAACGCATTGAATCACTACGCCTACCTTGCGCTGAAGAGATCAAGCTAAGTTCATGTTCATTGTCCTGTCTGTTTGTGTCTTGCCTGAAGAAGACCTAAGAGGTCGAAACGCGTCATGTTTTTATCTTTAGGCTCGTTTGTCCACGTTTCTCTTGGCGGTTCGCTAACATTTATTTAAGATTGTTTAGATTTCCGCCTGCAGTCGTCTCAATTTGCAACTAAATCATTATTTAGAATGATTGTAGTGCCGGATGTCGACTGCCGGAAAGACAGGTGACTTTGATCGTGGGAATGGCAGATAAACGACGTACAGAAGAATCGTCTTTCGAATACTATTAAGCTAGTGTGTTCTACTGAGGTTAGATAACACAACAACCAGTAGGTAAAATCACAAAGTTCTAAGTCAAAAATTTGATGTTGCTGTGCGTTTTTCAATTATTTGTGTGAAAAGGTTATTTCGAAGTGATTTAATGATTTTTATAATCCACAAAATAGGTGTCATATAGTATAGAATTTTTTTCTGTGTGGGAGAAATCGCAACAGTGGTCATAAACCACAGCCATTTGTTTCTACTTTATTTGTACCCCAAAGTGGATGAACAATCCACGATTGAAACCACTTCAATTTTACTGAGAAATTTTATGTATATATTTTTTTAAAACATTGTATCCAGCGATTACAGTTTCTAACTACCCCTCCACTTTAACAACAGTTAGGATCTCTGTCATCATCTAAGATATGCTGTAAGGAAGGTTCATGCCTTTACCTCTCCATTTCAAATCATTTCAGAGCACGCAGAAAGTCAGGTTTGTTATATATTCGTAAACAATGTTTGCTCGGTCATGTGTTGTCGACTACATGATAATTAACCATCATGCGTCATGAAATCAATGCTGATTTGGGAATGATGAGTACATTCTGTTAGACATAAAAATCTTTAAAGAAAAATCAGAAGCTCTGCACTGAATGCCACAATTTGTCCAAGTCGTTGATTGAAGGACTTTGTTTCCAAATCTAAAACGCTCAGTGTACAGAAAAGGTTCAGCCAGTAGATCTTTGCTTGCTTTTAAGTGGTGCTTTGTCCTCAACAAAGGTATTGTGCATTAAAAATATGTGTGCAAGATGGGTTATCCATTCTTGTATGAGTTGAATAGGATAGTCCAAACATATCCAGTTCATTAAAACAAAAAAAAAAAAAAAAAAAAAAAAAAAAAAAGCAAAATTATGTGAAAAAGCTTTTCCATTTATGCGTAGAGTAATACACACACATTTACAGCTGTGTCCTTTGCACATTTAACCATTGTCTTCCTACTGACTCTGTCGTCTTTTCAGTTCTGCACAAACCCAAAAAACGCACTTGCTTTCTGGAGATCTGCCCTGAAGTCATCAGAAGAATCAGGCAATTGGCAATTGAATCCATTGGTGAATCAGCTTTGAAAGAATCAACGAATTCCGAACAACGATCCTCCCAACAAGGTAATATTTCACTTTGACCGAAAATAAACGAAGGTATCAACTCTTCATTTTGTCGTCAATTCAGTGTCTGGCAATGCTTTACCTCATTTGATTACACACCCATTAAACATAACAGTCAACTTTATTGTGTGTGTGTGTACGTGTGTGTGTGCGCGCGCGGGGGTAATTAAATGAGACAAAGGTGGCAGTACGTCGCAGGTCCTCCAGTCCTCCACAGAGCTTCCGGGCCACTCAAGTTAGCATTCAAGTTGTGAGTCCAGTTGTAAATGGTCCTTACATTATCACCAATGTGGTTAGTCTTAAAACTTGTTTGATCCTTGTGGATGATTGAAGGTAATACGGCTTTAATCATAATGGCAATACAATATGAAACAAATATACCGCCTGAAATATTACTAAATTTACAACTTGTTACTTGCACACTTTGCTCGTGTACGAATGAGCTGTTCACCGTGTCATATGGTGTCTTTATGTATGCAGTATTATGTTTTAGTGTGTGCATGTGTGCACGCGAGTTTGCTGTGTGCGTGCGTGTGTGTGTGTATGTTTATGACTCATGAATGCAGAATTGTGTGTGTGTGTGTTCTACTTATATATTTTAGATGTTGATTTATTTAAACTTGTAAAGCGCCCTGTAGCCTACGTTGTTAGATGATGGGCGCTATAGAAACTGTCCTCATTATATATATATATATATATATATATATATATATATATATATATATATATATATATATATAGAGAGAGAGAGAGAGAGAGAGAGATGTTTAGTTTAATAACAAACTTACTCCAGTGTTCAATGTACTGCTTATTTTGACAAACGTCTAGCGAAATGAAAACTGTCAAGTTAAACTCTACACTTTAAAAGAAAACGCAATCTGCTGAAGCAAAATATACATAATTTTCCCCCTCTTCTGTCTGATTATTTTGTCTGGTGTGCAGATAATACAGACGTCCATCCGGGTTACAGTACACACCATCCAAGGATTTGCTTGAACTTTAAGGTTGGTAAAACTAACAACAACAATTCTGATACTTGATTATTAAACAAAAATAGAAAAAACAAAAAAACAACAAAAGAAAAAAAGTGAAGAAGAAGAAGAAACAAGCCAGTACTGCTTGGAAGTGTAATGGTTCACTCTAAAGGCATGGACAACATGTTAAGGAAACTAAGGAAATGAATCACTGTTATCAGAGGGACTGACCTTTTACAGTCTGACCTAATTCATTCTGGCGGTTGTCGGGATTGATCTTTTCTTTTAACATAACCTAATTTATTCTGGTGGTTGAAGTAAAGTGTCCTTTTAATTATGGTCTAATTTGATTCGGTGGGTGTAAGAACCAATTAAAACAAACAAACAAACAAAAACTGTAACCAATTTCGTTGTCTTGCTTATAGGGACCGACCAATATTTCACACATTCATCTGATTCATTCTGGTGTTTGTAATGACTGATCTTTACAGATCTAATCTGATTTATTAGGGCGGTAGTACAGACGGATTACTTAATATCTGGTGGCAGGTGGCTGTAGAGAATGGTCTTTTAACATCTGGTGTCGTTCATCATGGTAGTTTTCAGGGATCAATATTTCAAATTCTGGTCCAATTCATTAAGCTAATTGTAAAGACTGATCTTTTGAATTGGTTCTGGTGGTCGTACGGCATGACTTTTTTTTTAAATGTTGTCTAAGTCATTTTGGTGGTTGTAAGGCATGACTTTTCAAACAATGTTGTCTAATTCATTCTGGTGATTGTAAGGCATGACTTTTCAAACGATGTTGTCTAATTCATTCTGGTGGTTATAAGAATGTTGCCTGATTCCTTCTGGTGTTGTAAGGCATGACTTTATTTTTAGAAAATGATGTGTAATTCATTCTGGTGGTTCAAGGTTGCAAGGCATGATCTTTTCCAGAGCAGTCTAACTCGTCCTAGCTGTTGTTCGCACAACTGATTCAGAACCTGATCTACTTCATTCTGTTGGTTGATTATGGAAAAAAAACGTGTCTTCTTACAATGCTCATACAGTCCAAATGTTTTCCAAAAATGAATAACATCTCAATTGTGACACGAGAACAGAAATGTATTTGTGTAAATGACATGTCTAATATATGCTGTGCATAAACCTGGTGTGTGTGTGTGTGTGTGTGTGTGTGTGTGTGTGTGTGTGTGTGTGTGTGTGTGTGTGTGTGAAATCTGTAATTCCCTCACCCACCCCTTCCTGTTCCTCCTCCCTCTTCACCCCTCTCCTCTTCCCTCGCTTTACTGGAGTCGTTCACTTTTTGCTCACAGTATGTAGCTGCACCTTTGGTGTGTCTTGGTCTTTCTGATGGCTTTTCATTGCAATTTGTAGAATGATTTAATTTTGCCCACTTTGTTTAGATTGCCCATTCACTTTTGTAGTGGTAAAAATCGCTCACATGGAGGCGTCTTTTTCTACTTTCTTTTAGTTCATTGAGGACACTATAAAACACAACAAACAAACAAACCTGCAGCTGTGTCTTTGTGGTTTTTTCTCCTTCTGTATATAGCCACCATTAATACTATAATCACTATCATCATATTCTTACCAAAAGTGGTAGTAATCCTACCTGTATTATTTAGATATTTGTATCAATATCATATCATTACTATTATTACTATTGCTATCGTTATTATTTGTCACCATTATTAAATAAAATCCCATTGTCTTCTTCTCAAGGGCTTTGTTTTCATTCAACAACCATCTTAAACAGAATATGAGAAGACACGTGATTGCTTGTTCTTTGTTTTCATTGTCCTGAATGATAAACAGTAAACAAGTGGGGTAACTTTTGCTCCCATAAGAAAACCTAACACAGAGTAACTTTTATTCAAGACTGGCACAGCCTTTTAATCTTGAATAAAGTCAGACAAATACAAAGACGAACAACCTAATAGTGGGGGTGTAACGTGGTGAAACTGCCCCCTTCACAGTTTAACTCCCGGGAGTCAGTCTCGCACTGTCCCAGATTAACTCCCAGGAGTTAATTTGGGTTTGCGCCAAATCAGCCCCCCAACAGGATTAGAACAGCCCCCCAGCCAGTTAATTTGGCATTGGCCCAAAACAGCCCCTCCCCTTGAGGAGTTAAACTGGACCTGGCCCAGAACAGCCCCCTAAGACATCTGGAGAATTAATCTGGCAGCGGACTGGAATAGCCACCCACTTGAGAGTTGAACTAAACTGGCCCAGAACAGCCCCTCCCCCTCCTGGAGAGTTAAACTGGCCCTGGCACAAAACAGCCCCCCCCCCCCCCCTCCCTGGGGAGTTCATCTGGCACCAGCCCAGATAGCCCCCCTCTGGAGAGTTAAACTACACCTGTCCTAGAACAGCCTCCTTCCAAGGGAGTTAAACTGGCACCGTTATGGAACAGCCCCCCAGGAGAGTTAAACTAGACAAGTCCCAGAACAGCCCCCTCCACCTCCTGGGGAGTTAATCTGGCACTGGCCCAAAACAGCCCCCCCTAGAGAGTTAAACTAGACCAGGCCTAGAACAGCCCCCCCCCCCCCCAAAAAAAAAAAAACTTCTGGGGAGTTAACCTAGCTCCAGCCTGGTACAGGCCTCCCTGGAGAGTTAAACTGGTCCTGGCACAAAACAGCCCCCCCCCCCCCCCCTCTCCTGGGGAGTTAATCTGGCACCAGCCCAAACAGCCCCCCTAGAGAGTTAAACTAGACCAGGCCTAGAACAGCCCCCCCCCCCCCCCCCCCCTCACTTCTGGGGAGTTAATCTAGCTCCAGCCTGGTACAGGCCTCCCTGGAGAATTAAACTGGTCCTGGCACAAAACAGCCTCCCCCCCCCTCTCCTGGGGAGTTAATCTGGCACCAGCCCAGAACAGCCCCTCTGGACAGTTAAACTGCACCTGTCCCAGAACAACCCCCCTCCAGGGGAGTTAATCTGGCACCGTCATGGAACAGCCCCCCCCCCCCCCTCCCCTGGGAAAGTTAAACTAGACAAGTCCCAGAACAGCCCCCTTCACCTCCTGGGGAGTTAATCTGGCACTGGCCCAAAACAGCCCCCCCTAGAGAGTTAAACTGGACGTGACCTAGAACAGTTCCTCCCCCCCCCCCCCTTTTCTGGGGAGTTAATCTGGCTCCAGCCTGGTACAGGCCTTCCTGGAGAGTTTAAACTGGCTCTGGCACAAAACAGCCCCCTCCCCCTCCCCCTCTACTGAGGAGTTAATCTGGCACGAGCCCAGAACAGACCTCTGGAGAGTTAAACTGCTCCTGTCCCAGAACAGCCCCACCCCCTCCAGGGAGTTAATCTGAGACCGTCATGGACCCCCCCCCCCCCCCCCCTTTCAGAGTTAAACCAGACAAGTCCCAGAACAGCCCTCCATCTTGGGGAGTTAATCTGGCACTAGACCAGAACAGCCCTATTGGAGCGTTAAACTGAACCGATTCTAGAACATCCCACCCCCATCCTGGAGAGTAAATCTGGCACCAGCCCAGA
>JADBJO010035596.1:10000-12064 GCA_016801955.1 Conus betulinus | reverse complement strand
TGCGTATTGTTGTGAGGGGATTTTGAACAGTAGAATTGGTAATGTTTCACATTATTGTTAAGGAGTTTCAAGTATTTTTGTTTTTCAACATGA
This sequence comes from Conus betulinus, assembly GCA_016801955.1. Lineage (NCBI taxonomy): Eukaryota > Metazoa > Mollusca > Gastropoda > Neogastropoda > Conidae > Conus > Conus betulinus. The sequence goes on along the minus strand of JADBJO010035596.1, from coordinate 11,971 downwards.
AAGTCATCCAGTCAATACTAATCAATCATCTGAGGATTCTGTACTGAATAATTACGGCAAACTGATGTTGAATAAGCGTACTGCACTGAATTTTGTGTATTTTTAAACAGTGTGTGTGTCATGGCGACGTCAAGTTTGCTACACGTATGTATCAGACCACGGATGCAGTGTAACTGTTTACTTTGTCATGCCGTGTGATTTGTTTGCATCATTGAGTGATTCATGTGAGGTACGAGTGTCTGAGAGATTCGATTCGGATCATATGCCTGTGGAACTTCATTTGAGTTACGGCAGGGATAATGTTACGTCGGAGATAAGTCCTTCTGAACACAGTTTTTTACGTTGGAAACGATTGTATGGAATAAAGATCGTGCTGATGTGTTTATGAATAATATTTTCACGTAACAGATTCAAGAAACATTCAAGTATGAAGTTAAGTGTTATCGATGTCAATATAAATGAAGCGTTGAATGTTTTCAACATCCTCTTGCATTCGTTTCGCCCGTATCCGGCCGCTGTGTTTGTCTCCCCTGCTATTCGTTCCGGCCGCAACCGGCCGTACGTGCCGTGTTACTTTCCCTCACACACTGCGACCTTGTTTTAAGTCAAGACTGGCCAAAAATAAAAGTGCATCCCTGAGAGGTGTCCAATGAAATCTTAGCAGTAGCATGGGGTGTGGGAAACGATTCATTCACAAAGACTAGGGTCGTGAACTGACCGCATTCCATTGCTGCAGACGGCATCGCCTTGTTTCTGAAAAATGGCGTCTGCTAGCGCTTCTACTGACGGCGATTTTTAGGATTATATGAAGAGGAGTTGGATGAAATACTACAAGAAGTAGAAAGATAAGAAAGAGAGGAGTTAAATGAAAGTGATGTGGATGTTTGAAGGAAGAAGAGGGAGAAGAAGGTGAAGAAAGTGATGAAGACGATGATGTGCCTTTGTCTGTGTTAGTGACCGCGTGGCGACCGGCCACTTCCGCACCTGTAGTTCAGCTTTTTGAGGAGGAGACTGGGCCAAAACATGATTTGCCAGACACAGCTACACCTCTGGATTATTTTTTTCTCTTCCTGCCGCAGTTGTTTTTTTTTTTACTACAGCTGCTGACCAGACGAACCTGTACGCCAGGCAGCAGATGACAAAGCGGGGACAACTTGACCCACTTTGGCAGGATATGACACCTGCTGAGATGCGCGCATACATAGCTGTGCTCGTCATGATGGATCTAACGTCTGCCAAGACTCTGGTGCTACTGTCAAACAGATCTTCGGTTTAGCGAGCCATGGATCAGTGTGGTGATGTCGAAATCACGGTTTCTGCCATGCGGCAAATATGGTAGAAACCATGGATCAAGAGTAGTGTTTACCATATTGGTGACATGTGACAATGGTGACACTCACCTTCTGCTGTGTGTGACCAGACACCACATTAGAGTATAATTAATGGAGTTTACTTCTTTCTGTGACTGTATATATTCCGGTGTTAAAAATCGTTAAGTAGTGACAAACACACCTTTTAGGATAAAAAACAAAAACGATAAAGTTACCTGGCGCATGTTTGAGTATGTGACAATCATGTGACACTTTGACACCCAAAACTGGATTTACTGAACCAGGACAGCTGTTTACAAGTTGAGGTAGGCCACCCTTTGATGATTTATACTAACAAATGCATGCCGACAATGTTATTGTCTGTCTGGTGTATCATAGTAACATTGTCAACGTTTGATGTCCCATTGTTTTGTGACAAACAGGGTGACAATGACACCACATGCATTCCAAACATGTGACATCTCTGCATTATGAAATATGATGTATTAGAATTTTGCATACTAAATTTGACAGTACTGCAATGGAAACTTTGTCCACTACAGCCTTTCAAAGGCAGTAGGTGAGTTTTAGGGTAAATTTCTCAAAACAATACGAATACTAGGAGCAGTTCTAGGCTGGAAAATGCGAATGCAAGAGGGTT
>JADBJO010035596.1:0-2500 GCA_016801955.1 Conus betulinus | reverse complement strand
AAGTAAAATAAAACGAATCACACCTCTCACACACAATGTAAACCGATACTACAGAACCGTGGCGGAACATGCTTACGTCAAACACGTTGCAAAAATGACGACTAATGAAGCACGCTGACAGTGGAAGAGAACATGAAGGAGAAATAAAGGAGAATCAGAATACATGAACAGAAAGTAGGATGAGTTGAGGAGGAGGAGGAGAGGAGGAGGAGGAGAGGAGGAGGAGAGGAGGAGGAGGAGGAGGAGGAGGAGGAGGAGGAGGAGGAGGAGGAGGAGGGAGAGGAGGAGGAGGAGGAGGAAAAAAGAAGAACAAGAACAACAGGAACTAGTATAACAACAGCAACAACAACAACAACAACAACAACAACAACAACAGCATCAACAGCAGCAGCAGCAACACAACAAACAACATCAGCAGCACAAGAAAAACTTACTTAGATTTAGATGCTCCCGCATCTTGCGACGCATGAGGCAGTCAGTTGCTCCACTGTGCACGGTCCTCAGCCAGTCTGCTGGTGTCACTCTATCCTCTGTCAACGAGTCTGAGATCTCTCTCTCCACTGCAAAGTCGCCAACTCATCCTGGGTCGTCCTCTTTTCTCTGGCCTGTTGGGGTCCATTTAATGGCCGCCGCTGGTTTGGAGGTGTTGATGAGGGTAATCTTTCTTCCAATCCTCTGAGACGACACCGGAGTTTCAAACCTGGTTACAGAGTTTTCTCGATGTACTCCTGGTAGAACGCTCCTTGGTCTGAGAAGCAGTTGTGTCTCTTCTGATGGAGTTCTTTCCTCTCTGCTTTCAATTCCCATGTGTCATCACTGATCCAGGATTCCCTGCAGTGACTTCTTAAACCCTAGGATTTCTTTTTCAGCTGTTGCCATGGCATCCTTCATATCTCCTCCCACCATTCTGTCGATCCTGGCATTGTTTCAGTAAGGACTGAATACCTGTTGCTCAGGAAAGCTTGGAACTAGGCCTCTGTAGTGGGGTCCTTTAGCTTGCTTGTATTGTATCTCTTGGACGGAGCAACAAAAAAAAAAAAAGGAAAAAAAAAAAGAAAAAAAAAAGCTCTCAGTATCATACTGAGCGTGTAAAGAAAGGAGCTCAACTTTATTATGATATCTTAAATGAAGATAACTTACAACCAAGGTGCTGTGCGAAATGGAAAAATGGAACAGGTAAAGAATTGAACTGGAAAAATATATTTCTTAGCACACACAAAATAAAAGAAATTAAAAACTGAAATGGTTTCAAATTAGATTAATTCACAGGATCCTGGCTACAAATGTTGTTCTTGAAAAATGAATATCGTTTGAAAATAACAAATGTACTTTTTTTTTAGTCTGAAAAGAAAACCATAGACCATTTATTTTTCACATGCAATGTGACAGCACGTTTTTTTTGGAGTGATCTTCATAATGTCTTAAAAGACAATTGCTCTTGTGTACCTGAAATTATATTATCAGAGGAACTTTGTTCCGTTTGGGCACTGACTCTCGTTAAAAACTGACATATTCGATTATATTATCATGTCTGCAAAGTTCTTTGTATACAAATCCAGAGCTGAAAAGGTGCTTCCTCTGTTTCCTGTCTTCAAGAAATATTCAAAAAAATCAAAATATCAAGCAGAAAAGTACATTGCAACAATGAATATGAACTGTGTGTTGATTGGATAACAAATGGCATAATCATAAGCTTTTGATTGACAGCTGAGATTTGTGTGCGCGTGCTTGCGTGAGCACGTTTATGTACGAAGCATAGCCTTGAACAAAGCCTAGGAATTGTTCGTGTTGGGAAAACTTGAAGAGCAATCAGTATACATAATTTCGAGCATGAGCGTGGCAGCTGAAACTCAACCGTCGTTTCTTCTTTCGGATAAGATATTTATTTGTATTGTTGATGTCGATTCCTATGCTTCTGTATAGAAAATTTTAGGAATCTCTCTCTCTCTCTCTCTCTCTCTCTCTCTCTCTGATTATTGATTGAGAAAATGGACAACACTCCAAAACAGTGTGAAGGTGATTGTGTGGCACTGACCGTGTAGACACAATGTTGTGCTTGGTTTCTACTGTGTATAATTATGTCAGATAGGATTAGCTGTTTATTTTGTAAAATTATTATTGCTTTGCAAACTGTGTTTGTGTAAGATAAGATCTACTGTCCTTTTTGTTGTTTGTAGTACTGTTCTCTGTTCACGTTTTTCCGTTTGCAAATTTCTTTACAAGTAAATAAAGTGTTTGCCCTTGGGGAAAAAATCTCATCCAGAGTAGGCCTCCATAAAAGTGGCTAGGCTTAGATAAGAATATTTCCCCCATATGAAATTGGCCTTGCCAGAATATACTCCAGCTATGAACTAACCTAGGCTACTTTAATACCCAGGGTGTACTGTGGCCTGGGTTAGTTTATATCCTCTGGGCCCTTTTATATCCCCCGTTTTTTTTCCCCTGAAAGCGCATTGAAATTTGAAAAGTGCGAATATTGTCAAGAACTACAACCTTAGGA